>JAUZNK010048735.1:0-16198 GCA_035046665.1 Euphysa ruthae
ATATGTTGTTCGAAATTAGCTAGTGGTTTCACCGTAAACGCAGCCATCAAGTGGGCTCGAACCACATATCTTTTCACTACGGTCTCTGTAATTCGGCTCTTTAGAATACTGCACCACGCATCTACATACCATTTGAAATTGTGATTAAATGAACTATGAAGGAAATTTTAATAAGTCTAATAAATTTTTTTTGAATTTTCTGCTCTCGTTCTAATTTCAAGTAAAATACTCGGAGCCACTAATGCACCAGGGCTTGAACCACTTACTTTATCCTCTGCAAATGTAAAATATCCTCACATGTTGCATATGATAGAGTTTGATTCCAAAAAACCATCAGGGCCTCTTTCTCGAAATGATTACCTCGAAGAAATTACGATAGCTAAAGCATTTATGAATAAATAAATTTCATTTAGTCCATCCTTCTCAATTTTCCAATAAAACTCAAATTTCTTTTTGCCATAAACTTCTATGAGTGCAAGAAGTCGAATCACAGTTATTTTAGGTTTTCTTAAATTTAACCACCTATCTTTGTTTTCATTCAATAACACGGTTGATATTATTTTTTATTTCAGTGAATTTTATAACATTAACATCGTACGCCAGATTTTCTTTTATATTGTCGTGAACAGCCAAACAATTAGCAGTTAATTTTATATAACAATAGTTAAGATATTCAAATAACGAAGGATATTTTACAATTGATTTCGATAATTTTGTAACAATGTAATTCAAAAGGAAAATTTCAAAAGTTTGGAATTTTCAAGGTCTGCGACAGTAAAATTTTCTTCATGTATATTTAAACAATTATCGTTTTTGAAGCGACTCTCGCAGATGTTAGTTTAATGTTTCCAAGAGGAAACATAGGGATTAACAAGTCGTATTCTGATTGCCAATTTATACAGTTAAGTTTTATATTCATCAATAAACATGAGTTTATAATTTACAAATATATTAAATAGAGTTGGGCCAAGGATGGATCCTTGAGGAACATTTTTGAATTCAGTAGGTTAATGTAGACGCTATGCAGACACGTTTTTTATTTATTTAAAAGATAGCTGTATAATAATTTAAAACTGTCATATCTAAAATACTGGAGTGTCATGTAAATTTTCCTATATCACCAATATATGATAAAGTAGCTCTTTTAAAGATTTCTGAATAGAGATTTAAGGGTTAAAATTTTAAAGAGCAAGTTCCCCACCAAGAATTTATCAATAAGCAATGATAGTAGTTATACGTGCCGGGCTTTACTGGACTATTTACATGATAAATCCTTACGATAACGCGCGAGAGATAAGAAGAAATTATTAAACTTGTTTTCTATAATTAGTTATACAGTTATATTTGCAGAAAAAATAATGCTTGATTCATGTTGTTTTTGCTCATTTCTTTAGGCCTCGGAAAGTCAACTTATAGAAATAAACATAAACCAGTCATAGGTAGTCAAAGAAGTTACATAGACATTGATGCATCTGACCCATTTAAAGTACCAAAAAATAGCCAATACATTGATCAGCCCGTACCAGAATGGAATTACCATGGACAAAAAGGAGGAAACAACAATATTAACAACGATGGAGATAACAATTTACCACCTCCAAAACAGTTCGATAACATCCAAGAAGATCTAAAACACATCGGCTTAACCGATAGATATAACAAATATAGCAAAGAAAGGCAATTTCATGAGGAAGGAGATCACGAAGATGAACGAGAAAGGGAAGAAGGAGGGATAAACGAGGAAGTACCAAATGAAACGAATAAACAAATGGGTCCGGATGATTCATTAGATCAAATGAAAGGAAATATGGAAGGAAATAACGGTGGGAACGAAGAGCAAGGTTCAAGGCGATAAATAGATATGAGTTTTAGCATACAGTAATTTTCTATTTACAAGTGCAGAAATAATGTATTATTGCAACGCTTTACCAAATTGTATCAACGTAAATATTTTTGAGGTTTTCGATTCAAAATGGTTTAAACAAAAAACAAAAAATTAAAAGTAATTGCGATTGTGATATTATTAAATTCACACGTCATGTTTAATATATTTTAACTCGCATTCATAGTTTATCACTAATCTGATTGATTAATGATAAGAGAGTAAGTCAATATTGTTTTTGATTGGCGGCTGAAAAGAAACGCAAACTTAAGCAGTAGATAAAAAATATGTACAAAAAACAACACTTTTTTTACAATGTATTTCAAAGTTTGTAATTGATAGACATGATCCATGTTAGTATTGAATTTACCTATTACTGCAACAAAGGATATATCTTAAACAAATATTTATCCTAATTTTAAAAATATTTTTTGCTTGGTTGGACCTTATAATTAACTAGCTATCAATTCTTTTGATTTTTTTATTAATGTCAAGATTTAACAATAACAATCTAATTTTTCTGCAATTAAATGATAACCTTTAATTATTTATTTTTTATTAATTGTAAATTAGTTTTATTTTATTTCGTTTAGACCAAAGTTTCTTAACAATATACACATAATAATGAAATACTTTTTATAGAGAAAATTTACAGATCGTCTAATACAGAATTAGTATTTGGTTATCGCTGACATACCCTCAGCATGCTGGAAAAATATTCTAGCAGTTGAAAGAAAAAAGGATATGGTTATAGGTCTAGTCCCCTTACATAAGAAGCCTTTTTAAAAAAAATTTACCATCGAATTCATATATGCTATGGTGAAAGTGATGATAATTTATAGAGGCATGCATATTAACCGGACATTTTGAATAATACCAAGTTGGTTTGGTTATTATGCATAATTTCCTATTTATCAAATTCCCTAACATATATAGTTAAAAAAATGTGATGAATTCTTTTAATCCTGTTGCTTGAAGTGGGGCACATTTGGTTAACTTTTTTTTTTCTAATATATTATGCTGATAAAATTTTGCAAAAGGAGTTTTGCTAAAACTGGATGATTTCTAGCTAACCGATTGAAAGAGTAAAACGAAATTAAGAGAAGGGTGTAAAGTGATATCCATGGCCATTTTGAAACAAAAAAAAAAAATTGTGCGGAAATTTTTTGTAAATATGTTGTCTTATCAGAATGGTGCAAAGAAACTCGGTTAATGTTAATGAGATCAGTTATGCTCCTTTATGCTCCTGCATCTTATGAGGTTTTGAAGTCTGATATTGGTGTTTTTTAGCAAAGCCCACTATTTCCAGTTAGAGTACTTTGGCCCATATCATTTATTATTATTTTTTTTTTAATTACGTCATTTGAAAGCACTTGAGCTTCGTGTTTCAAAATGAATTTATTTTTTGCAATCAGATAAATGGTTATGAAGATATGTTCATCTACGCACTCAGACTGAATTTTCGTCAAAATTACTTAGTAACACACACATCCAAAACACAATCGCAAAATTGTAGTTAGGGTATATTGAGGCCTGATTACTTCAATAGTTTTTAGCAAAAGGTTTAAAAAACTCGATTGTGCAAAACAGTACTCGGAAAGTTATTTCTTATGTGCTAGAAACTGAACAGTTATAAATAAAAGGCCCTTTAAACTGCTTATTTAAAAAAAAAAAAAAAAATTGCGCATTAACACTAGTAACATTTGGCGCAAATTCATTTTAATTTAAAATACTTAAGAACAATTTCATGGGGATAAAATTTTTTTAAGAGCCCATTTTGTGGTCCTTATTTTTTTTTGAAATTTTTCAATGATTTGAAGCATCATTGTTCTCGTGGCTATATTTTCAGGATAGCTTTTTTTTTTTCTATATGGACCAATAAGAAAAAATATAATAACTTTATTCTATTGAAATATTTTAATAACTTTGATCAACGGTGTCTTCAATTCTTTTTAATTCTGCTAGTTTTTTTCTGGAATTTTTGACAAAATTAGAGACAAATTTAAGAACTAATAGTCAATAAACTCAATTTATTGAAAAAATTTTATAACGTTGAGCATTAACATATTCAGTCATTATTGCTTCAAACGGATATTCTGTCAATAAAATTGAATCAATATATCAATATATAATAAGCTGTAGATAAATATAAATAATTTTTTTTTCGATAGTATTGAATTTACTTTGGATTTGTTTTAGATCTTTTGGAAGCATAGTTTATATAAAAAAAAAAAAAAAAAAAAAATTGATTTTATGGTATATCGCATACATAAAATATTAAAAATATTTTTTTTAATTAAAAAATATATTTCAATTTAAAATGAATTTAAATTTAAAGTGAAGTATGAAACAACAGCCTTTGTAAAGACACGAAATTAAATATTAAAACAGTTTGATGTTTACATTCGAATGGTTGTTAGTGATTCTTTTGTTAAACGTTTACATAAAATTCTCTGTGGACAAAAATTGCAATTAACTTTGATTTGGTTTTGATTTGGTCACTAACAACAAAGATATCATATTTTATTGTCTCGATTGAATTATTCTTTACTGTTCAAAAATTGGAAAGGTAAGACAAAATATGAAAAAATAGGCCCGAATTTAGGACTGAATTTTGGCTCAAAAATCTGCGCAGTCTACAAAGAAAAAAATTTTCCTCTCTTCAAAGAACTTTGTTGCCAAATGAGCTCCAGATGCAAAGCTCGCTATGCTCGTTTTTTACTTTCGCAATAAGAAAGATATTTAAGGGACAAAACATTGGAATTTACAAACATAAATTTACTATCAATATTTACAGTGTTCTTTATTGCAATGACTGTTTTTCTATATGCATAGTCGTAAGAAGTTTCCCTGCTAAAAATCTAGCATTTTTTTAAATTTTTTATATCAAGCTTAAAGTCACATTTGCGTTGTTTAGACATCTTAACAGATTATTTTTATTATTTTCTGCCTCCTGGTAAACTTGAGGAAGAACTGAGGTATAGCTGCAAGATTAAGAGGCTGTGGTGGTACAAGTCTTTTTTGCTGAGTGCCACCTATATTTATGCGTATTATAGCTACTGATGGCAAATTTACTGTCTTTTATTGTGCCAAGTTGTGCTGCCAAGATTTGCCAACTTGTATCTTTTGTCGTTTCAGCTTTACGTTTTACTGATGCTCTAACTTTTGCGACTTCACAAATAACTTGAGATGGACATGTGTGTGTTTATCCGTTTGCCCAATAAATTCAACCACGATTGACAACTTCACTCTAGCTTTACACTGACCTTTTCTTGTGTTCACACATTCCCAAGATGCTATGTCATCAACTATGTATTTTTGAAATACATAAATAAATCCATCCTTTAAAAGTTTGTGTTGGCCTTTTTCAGTGGTTGTAAACTTCATATTTTCTAATGCTCCGTAACGTTGTAAAAATTTGAATAGATTAAATACATCGAAAAAAAAAATCAGAGGTATTTTTTCTAAATGAATTTATTTTTAGTATGTCAGTTGATATATTTACATATTTACGATAGGGTGCTAAAAATTCAAATTAATCAAAGCAAACCGGCAAAAGGATAAATAAGATCAACTATCAACTTTTCATTATTTGGACAAAGAAATTCTTATCCTGTAAAAATATTCGTTTTAGATAAATAAATGTAAAAAGTAACTGTAACAAAAAAAACCATTTTTTATTTTTGTACGGTTTTAAGCTTTTGATCATTACGGATGACCTATAAATATTTATATATATATATATATATATATTTTTTTTTCTTTTTTTATGTATTATATCGCAAAATCTTTCGCAGTTAATGTCTGAAATTTGAAATGGTTAGTATTTTCATTTTGGATTTTATATCTAAACCTATTTTAGGGGGAACAACCGAAAACCACAGATAGGAAAATAAATGTATTATAGGCGACAGTCTTCTTATGGGCAATTTTCCGGGTGTAATTTTTCGGGGGAAATCTTTTACTGGGGGAAATGGTACATCACGAACAAGTCAAAATTCAAATATGTATACTATTTTAAAGCATAATATAAGTAAAGAGGGTCCTCTGCTAATACGGTTGTTTCTGCGGAATGTTCAATCTATTACAATGTTTTTGCTCAAAATCTTATTGCGCTTGCCTTGAGGTTAACTCACTCACTAACTCTGATTTATGCTTTGACGTGTATAAATCTCCTTTTATCGATGATATGTAAAGAAAAGTTCGTGAGACCAACATATAATTCTCTTATTTTGCATCGGTTCAAAGACTAAAATGGAAACAAACATTAATTGATTACTTAGAACTTCAAGCTTGAAAGAAAAACTCTTCAGGTTATTATTAGAAATAAGGTGTTATAAATTTCATTTAACAACTACGATGGCAAAACATAGATGAATTGTATGGAAATGACTTAGAGGTAGACACACGTGTTGCTTTTTATACAAAACACACTGCCATGAATAATTCAAGAAAAATCGCTGTGCCAGGGCCTAACGATACTGACATAGCAATAACCACGTTATCAAATATCAAAAATATAATCTCTGAACTGTGGTCTTGACTGATCTTGACCACAAAAACAGCATTGAAAAGTTGCTAACAAACAAACTGGGTCGAGATAAAAGAAATCAAATGCCTGGGTTGGCCTGCTTTGATTTCTTGGAAACTATCATACACTTGCATTCTTTGGCAAGGGAAAGGTACAATCAATAACCTTGGCAATAAATAATGCACAGTTTATTGACATTTCAGTGTGTTTAGTGAAATACCGTTAGAAAAAAACGTTAATGAGAATGAAAGGTTTGTTTGTTTCATGTATGGTTTTAAAAATCGAAGCAGCTTAAATTGCGTAACTGAAGTATTTGAAAAATATGCTCCCAGTTGTCATCACAACCGCTCACCCAAAAAAATGGTAACATCACTCCCCTTTTATATATTTACTTTGCCTTAGTTTGACTCTAAACATTTGGGGGTCTAATAATCGTAATATGTTACAAAACAATATCTTCCAAATGACTTGAAAGTCTGAATGCTAAAAAAACTTTTTGGGGCTTAGCCCTAAACTTCGCCAGGACCACAGCTGTTTTTAAACTAGCTTCATGCGCTAATTTCAAGCAATACATCTTCTAAAGATTTTATGTTGCTAAGAACCTCATTGTTGGATCGATTTCAACATTTAATAGCTCATTAGACGCGCAAGGAAAAGAGGATGAGGTAGCTAAGCAAAAATGGAGACTTTCGTCCATGACCCGATTTGATTGTCTTACGTCAAAATGGTGGATTTTTCAGTAGAACTGATTTTTTTTTAACATTTGAAATAACCAATAAACCAATAAACTAAAAATGCCTAAAATAAATCAATTTAGATGCAACTTCCTTCGGATTTTTTTTTAGTTAAAGTTTAATTTTAATTTCAAATCTTGCTTGTTGAAGAAAAAATTTCAAAAATCTTTGAAGGTTACCTATTACAAACAATATAATAATGTTAAAATCTTCCAGAAAAATTAGCAGAATTCTTTAACGGCTTCTTTAACGACTTTTTAAAGGACATTTTTAACAACTTCCATGCACTTAAAAGATAAATATATGGAGTTATTTTTGGAAATTTTTTTACCTAAAAATAATAATTCCACATTAAAATTAGAAATTTATAATAAAAACCTTTTTAGAGAAAAAGGAGAATAATAACATCTACAGTATAAACAGTAATCTGTAAAAGGCTTACGTCCACGAAACCCATAATGATTGGTTTAAATAACTTCAGTGTCATAAAATAGTAGTGGATTATTTTCCTATAAAATAGGCAAGAACCAAATTTTCTTTGAAAAATCTGCATCCCAAAAAACTGAAAATGCAGAAGAAATTAAAAATTTTTGGAAATTGGAAAATTCTGTGAATGGAACAATCATTTTTAATGAGAGGTTGAAAACTCCCTCTAATAAACAATCCGTTTTAAAAATTGTTGCCAAAAAGATTACAAATGCCAGATCATGAAAAAGTCCTCTAGATAAGGAAGCAAATTCAATGTTTAAATAAGGAACGATAAAGGAAGTGAAATTTTTCAAAGATCGGTTTTTGTTTACAATTTTTACTGGACCAAAAATGTAAAAAAATAAGTTTTGCCCAATAATAAAATTTTTTAAGCTGAATAAATTTCTCCCATACCATGGTTTAAAAATGAAGCAAATAGAAAACATTATAGACCTATTAAAAAAACAGAGAATTTTTAGTAAATATAGACCAAAAAGCGCCTAAGATTATTTCAATGGAGAGAAATTTAGTTTAGTTTTTGAAGTGGGGCTAGGACCAGAATTTTTACAAAACTCATGAAGGTCCCAATAGCAATATTACGGTGGCTAATGGTTCTGGTGGCAATTTATCTGGACTATCTTCTTTTAATAGGCAGAACAAGCGAGGAGGTATTGATTGATAGGAACTTTCTATCAAAACAGAAGGCTGAAAATCTGAACAAGATTAATTAAAATACTGTGTAAGAGGGATGACAGATCCTAATGTTAGTTAGCTTATCTCAAACGCTAAAAGAAGAGGTGAAGTTGTTGAAAAAAAACTTGAGATTGATAAAGAAGAAACCAATACATCTGGGAAACCCTGTTAGTATACTCTGATGCGTCATTTCAAGAGGTTGGGGAGCAGAAATGGAAGATTAAACGTCAACAGAGGGAGAACGGACCATGTCTGTAAAGAAAAAATACCATATAAATAAATAAAATAAGAACTTAATTTCATGTAGCTTTGTTCAGTTGACTTAAAAAATTTCTAATTTGAACAGTGGATTAGATTTGGATTGAAACAAAAACCCTTCAGAAAACGGTTTCTGTTATTTTCTGGATCGCACATTTTTTTTTTTTTTTAACTTCAATTTTCAAGTGTTATTAAAGTACATTAAATGATTAATCAAACCCCCTACTCCTGAATAAGCCCCCATGGGGCTAATTCGATATTCCCGCGATTATTGAGAAGATGAGAGAAGTACTAAACCACATTTAATTGATATTAATTAATTTTTTTTATATTTTACATTAGTTGTGGTATTTGTTACAGTAGTTGTAGTAATATCGAACTCAAAATTTTGATGAGTTCAGTTATCGACCATAAGAAAGACGAAGTTAGATTTTTTTCCAAAAAATTTGCCGAACTTTTAATTAAGGTAAATTTTATAAATTGTCGGACGGAATTTTGCGCCTGTGTAAGAAAGTGGGGTGGGGTGGTGTTTCTTTCCCTTATTGGGTGTTTTTGGACATTTTTTACCACTACTGAAAAGTTAAGGTTTGGGGAAGCATTAAAAAGCTTAATGAGGCGCCATTAAAAATTCATTTATCAAATATATTTTTTTTTTCGGATAAAGAATAATCTTTTCTGTTCGACAAAAGCAAGTAAGTAAAATTATGAATCCTAAATAGATAATGATGGTTGATAATGATAATGGTTGATAATGGATAGATAGTGAAGGTACCTTAAAGGTTTAATAGCTTTCTATTCTGTATTTCATTTTTCATTTTGTCCAACGAAAATTTTCAAAAAACAGTATAGCAAAATAAATGTGGTTATCTCTACAAAAAAAGCTTTAAAACCAGGATTTAAGTTGTAAAAAAAGCTGAATTTCAAGTATTAAACATTTCCTCTTGTTCTCTACGGTATGATTGACTTTACAGCTGAAAAAATTGTGTGTTGGTCGAGTTTTCGAGAAAAAGTCCTTTCTAGATTTCCCATGCAATATTTCCCATTGGTTTTTAAGCGCAATGCAATGGGTTCATTATAGTTCGAACCCTTTCTGGCTCAGGGGCAGATCTAAGATTTATTTTTCCTTTGGGATAATTTTCTAGATTTAAGTCCTACTCCCACTCCCTACTTGCTTTTTCCAGGCACGGCCACCATGGCTGGTCGTGCCGGAAAAAAATTGAGAATGACTAAAACAAGCTAAATCGGTGCAAACATATTTCCTATAAAGCATTTTGCATGGTTTAATTTAATTTTTTCTTGAAATACAAAAAAATTTTATCTAAAAATAAGAAAACAACTTTTATTAATTTATCCACTCTGAAGATTACTATTTGCCTCGAACGTATTATTTCTAAAGCGCATGAACCACACCAAGGTTCCTTTCTATTCACATGTTGATTTTTTTAGCAGAACGGTTTGAAAGCATATGACAGAAAAATACACGATCAATTAGCAAACTGCGTCTTGCACATTTTCAATCTTGGTTTAACAAAAAATTTGTATATATTAGATCAAATGGGTAAAAAATGCGACGAAATTTTAAAAACCAATAGATTTTCTACAAGATTAGTTTGGCATGGAGGAGAAAAGAACCGTCTACCTTCAAAACGTTTTGATCATAATAACATAAAGCATGCATGTTTTGAATTAAGACCCTGTTACTATAGTGGTACATTCCTTACAAGATGAATCAATCTTCCTCATTTTAAATAAAAATCTAAACTTTAATGATTTTGTTAAGGTGAGCAGTTCTATCAAATTAGGTGTAAAACACACTAATTCTGCAAACTAAAAAAAAAAAAATTGATAAGATATCTTCAATGCTGTTGTTCGACCAATCTAATATGACAGATAGAAAGATGTTCAAAACATCTGTTTAGACATTTCACTAGTGTAAATCTTCATTCCAAAGATGAAAAAGAGCAAGAAATAATGAATAATAAAATAAATACTTTACTCAAACGTTCTTGAAAGATTTCGAACACTCATTGAGAAAATATTTCTGAAACTACCCACTTCACATTTTAATGAAATAATATATAACTTGTTTTGGGTAAACGAAACTGCGGGGTGTATCCAGGACTGAACACAAACATACATATAGTAACTTACAGGTAAGCAAACACCGCACCTGGGATTTGCGGGAGCTCTCAATTAGTGTTATATTATCTTATATTATAAATTGTATAAAGTGTACAGTTTACCCTGAGTCCAAATTGGTGTTTTCATGAGTATTCAAAAGCTTAAGGAGCTGTAAAATTTAAGTAAAACTCACAGAAGAGGGTGATGTAAATTTGATATAAATGATTTTTAACACCACAAGTCTAACCTAAGATTATCTTTTCAATGAACTAATTTTTAATGACTTCTTGTGTATCAGGAACAATGTGTCAATGCCAAAATATTCAGACGATCTCCGGACATATTTGATCTTGACCAAGTCTTCATTCTGCCAAGAGCTGAAAAAGATCTCTCACAAGTGCATGAAGTCATATGAGAAGTTGCTAACAATTGAAGACAAAAAAATATTGGCAAAATTTTTGATACATGAAATTTAATTCAGGGTAAAAATAACATTGTTTGGGGTTGGGTCATTAGTAGTAGTCCAATACTTCTCCCAAAGCATCTAAAGCCAAAAGATTTGGCAGATCATCATAAAATAAATCAGTAAAAACCTTAAATATCTCCCTCCATCTATTTTCTTTAGTGAAATCATTCGGTGAAAATATTATTTTGTCTGGGATTATACTCAAACCATGGAACAAAGTTAGACTGTCATCACCAGATCTATCAGAAAGTGCTACATCTAAGTGATCAACCGCAGGGAGAGTTGATACTAGTTTAAAGGAACTCAAGATGTAGTCTCTGCTGGATGATTATCACGGTGGACTTGTATCCCAGCTGTTCTTCTTCTACGTTAATCTACCCCAATTTGTTCAGTAATAAGTTTAGAATCATGATACCACATATTGTGAAAACTTCTATGTTGTTTTTAATATTAGTAATTCGACTAATCAAGCGGATTAAGTCTATACCAGTTTAAATATCAAAGCTGCTAGAAAGTAACATCTTAGTAACTACATATGCCTCATCAAAAACAGCCCTAGTCACAACTAGAGAAACATTAATCTAAAAGGTAGTAATCGATTTCAATAAAGATAAAGATTTTTGCGAGTCCATCCCAAACTTCCCACGGTTATTGCTTATAGTTTCGAGTGAATAAACTTTTGGAACATACAACTCTTGAAACTTATCTCATCCAGCTATTCTTTTAAACCAACTAGTTCAACAAACAACTTTCAGTTTTTTTCTTTTTTTCATCAGGACAGAATTCATTTTCTCCAGAACAAAATTTCTTTTGATAGAAAGATTTAAAAAAACAGGAAATCACTTTTATACGGTACATAGCATTGTAGCCTGGTGGAGGGTTAAAAACTGTCTGGGATAAACACATATTTTACTAAATGGAATACTTTTAGACGACATGCGGTTTTGCTCAGTTTCAACTGGTTTAGTTGCTCGTGAAATATTGCTATATCAAACTCATCAGATTTTACGACACGCACCTGTGTGACTGTTACCATTGACATCATCCTTAGCAAAAGAACCTACTTCAGAAATATCAGGTTTCTCAGTAATTCCTTTGTAGTGTGGAAAAACAATATTGCCTTTTTGTTTTAATTGGAGCTTAAGCAAATTTAACTGCTCTGGCTGACAACATAACAGGAAAAGAATATCGTTTAAGCGAGCCTTTAGTTACCATCATAAACAACAAGTGGCACAAAATAATTTGGCTTAAAATTCATTCCTGATGGTAATCGACCATTTCACGAAAGAGCAATATAATTATTTTTCCATTTCTTGTTGGCTTCAGCTAATTAACCCTTGCTTTTATTAATCTATTAAAAGCAAAATGGAAACAATATAGTCCAAATTCTGGTTAATAGCAAAAAATAAGTGAACAAACAACAGACGAAATACTTGAAGTACACATAAAAGAAGACCAGTGATTCTCAGAGCAATTATTAATTGTTTCTAACCGAACACAGTCTACATTCTGAGTGATATCTTTATCCACAACAGATTTAGACGTCATCTTCAATATGCTATTCAAAAAGAAAAGTTATACTCAACACTGAAAGTTTATCCAATTTAACATTTTTGTTCAGGTATGCTTCTGCACAATCATTTTGCTTGATACAATCGTGATGTACTAATGCAGAATAGTTTTTCTCAGATAGAAAACATAAAGAGTCTTCTTCAATAGACAACTTCTTGCAAAACTCATCTAAGAAATCTACACTGTTGCTCCGTAAAGCTGTCAGTACTTTATCAAAAATGTCAGAGATAGTAGTTACGCAGAGACGACGTTGTATCGTTTTGTGCAGAAGACTAAAGAATTTTCAGCTTTAGTTTTCAATTTTACAATTTTTACCTAGATCTAAATCACGCTAGGTGGATTGGTCACTTAGTTCCATGTTACTCTAGGCGCTTTTAAGTACCGAGATCACATTAGGGAAATAAATTTCTCCTAAAGCAACAAAAAGCCATTTACGCCAAATTATAAGATTTTTTTGCACTTCCGCCGGTTTTTTACAATATTTAAACTTAGATACACCTTCATAATAATACAATTTTCCTCCTGAGGCGGGCCCCCAACACTTAGTATCAAATTCGAAAACGAATTCTAATTTGCATGATAGTTAAAGAAGAATAATTAAAATTTACAAAAAATGCTTTGGTAAGGTGGTAAAGTTAGAGGACAAATATAGTTTTATCAGCTTTTCACATAGTTAAGCCTTTTTATTTGAACAGGAACAAAAGGTGGGAAGTATAGCGGCTAAAGAATGCAGAAGTATGTAAGCTGTATCGGGAATCGATGAGCAGTTTAAAAATGAAAAGGAAAGGTTAAAAAACACAAAAGTGGAAGAGCAAAAAATTTTAATTTGCTTGATATTTTTAATGGCACCAGTATATAATTCGGACAAGCTCCACCAAATTTCCAAGCAGCATTTTCAGAGAAACTTTCTTTTAGTCAACCATGCGATTTTATCAAAAATCATAAGCAGTTCGTACACAACAAGCACATTCCCAACTCGTCTGGTCTTTGCGATACATGCGAAAACCTCGTCCTTTCAACTAAAGTAATCAATTCATCCAAAAAAGTAGCAAATCCTGAGACAACTCATGACGTTGGTGAGCAAGACATTGTGCGAGTTGGCTCTTGATGAAATTTTGTCCGATTCAGAGTTTTGCCCTGACTGGAACACCAACGAAGTAAAATTTGACAAAAGTTACACCTTGAAAAAGCTGTGGACATGTTTAAGTCTTGTTTTCAAGCGAAAAATCGAAGATGTAGTGATATTAAATATTCTCTTGGCCACGGTGAGATGCTATTTGACGTTGATTATGCTGAATCGTACAAAAATGTTCAACAGAATGAAATCCAAAGTGCTTACTTTGGTAATACTATTTTTAGTATTTTCACTGTATGTTGTTATACCAAATCAATAACCAAGATTTTTTGAAGAAGGACTCGGTTGCCGTTGTGAACGAAAGCAATGAACACAACCGTATTGCTGCGATGACCTGTTTAAAAAATTTGGTTGTTGAGGTCGAGAAGGTCAATGCTATCAAATATGACAAAGTTTTAGCGACGACGATTATGCAGCATAATTTATATCGCGTTTTTTCTCTGTCTCTTAGCCGATTGGTTTCTTGACAGAGTTAAGTTGAGCAATGAGAAAAGCGATGGTAAAGGCCCACTGAATGGTGTTAGTGGTACCTTAATGAATTTCGTTTTTAGAAAAGTTAAATTAGGTTTTATTACAATTGATTCGCCATTTCAAATTCACGAGAAAATCAGATGTTTAAGTTTCGACGATCAGCACAATATACCTGTCAAACTAAAATATATTTCAAGAACCAGAGAACATCGAGCAAGATATTAAATCTATCAAAAAGAAATTCTGCATTCACGAGAATGAACGTCGCATAATGAATAAAATTTATGGTCTAAAATTCTTCTATTTGTTGGAGTATGAAAAACTTTCTTTACTCAATGGTAAGCAAATGGGAGTGACGTCCTGATATGCGGTCGCAAAGATGGAGAGATTGTTAGCAAATATTGTCCTGCTTGCCTCAAGACATACGTTGGGTCTGAAGAATGGATTCAGTATCCAAGAATATGTCGACAGTGTTTTCATGAAAAATATTTTTACAATTAAGTTGGTAAATTTCATTACCAACATTTAAAAAGTTCCTTTGTCAGTATTATCAATATTTAATTTTTTAAATAAATTTTCAACGTTTTAAACCTTTTTTTAATATTGAAAATACGGAATTTTATTCAAAAGTCGGTATACCCTTTCTACTAAGAAAATTTAGATGAGTAGATACAAAATTTATTTGATTTTTTACCAAATTTATATTGCATAATTTTTCTTTGTCTTCCTTATAATTTAAATCAGAAATATTTTAATAGATTTTCATCAAACATTGATGATCAGGTTTTTTTTTTCTGACGGAAAAATAAATATTTTTGCCGTTGACGAAAGATTTTAGTTAGTTGAGTTGCATTTTATTCATGACTTTTTTGGTCTTACTTTGTCGTAACTCGACATGTTCATTTTTTTAACAGCATTTCCAAACTATTTAAATCAACATTGGTTCCGTCCGACAGTCTCGTCGGACAAAAAAATCGTTCCTAATTTTGAGCTTAGATTTTGAGATTTTTCAGTTAATTTGTTGTATTTATGTTTATATCTCTTTAGTGTAGTCGTTTCTTCACTTTGATTTGTTTATCGTGTTTTATGTAAATATTTTTTTAATAGAGTAAGAAGTAATCGTTCAATATCGTAAAAAATGTTATTTATCGATTCCGTCCGACAATTTCAGTTATTGTGAGATTTTCAAGGAAATAACAAAAATCGAATTGTTTTTTGGTCTTTTTAGGTTAGCATCTGGCCCATTTTAGTCACTCAGCACAAAAACTTTAACTTTGATAAACCATAAATTCTTTAGCAGGGCTCCATTCCATCAATTTCCCGCTGAAAAATTAAACTAATAAAAAACAGCGACATATATGAGTATTAGACACAGTATAAGCCTCGTATCGACAATCACCATGAAAAAAGTTACACCAGTTTATTACTAGGTGACAGAATGAAATGTATGCAAAAGCCAAGTTAGAGTAAAATTATACTTACAAACATGTCATATTTAAAATCGCTTACTAAAAAATTCTATATTGCGATTGGCCACTACCACGGTCTACTAAAAGAATACGGCCTGGTATGTCACTTTGGCCCTTTTTTATCCGGCCAATTTTTAAAATATGGCTGTCTTTTGCGTGGTTGCGTATAGCCTTGCGACAGATGATTTTATTAGTTTTATATCAATTATTTATAAGAAAATCAATTTCGCTCTCAATGAGTCTTTCAGTGAAAGTTGAATAATTTTCAAGATGTAAAAATAATAAGTAGTCAAACAGGTAGATACAATTTCACTGTACGCAGGAAGGAATAACAGACTTTCAGGTGAAACCGAAGTCAAACCATGATCCACGAATCCTCAAAGGATTCATACATAGAG
>JAUZNK010048746.1:0-16196 GCA_035046665.1 Euphysa ruthae
TATATTATTTTTATTATTATATTATTTATATATAATATTAAAATTTTAACAGTTAATTACTATTATAGTAATCATTATTTTTTTGATTTAAGTATTAGCTAAGTATTCATTTTAAATTTTTGTGAAGTAATTCTGTATAATTTTAAAAGATAATTTCTTATTTCTCTTGTAGACAAAGAGATCATTTTTTGTATTTTGGTATTTTCACTGTTGTTAAAGGGGAACCTGTGCTTTGTGTCTCCTTAATTTCCCTGGCTAAGCCTGGAATCTTTTTATTGACTTTAAATTTAAAAGTCACTTTTTGATTTGTGTTGTTTTCCACACTATTTGGCTGATTTCTACTCTGCCTGGTTTATCGGGAGAGTTGCGATACATGTGATGAAGTTGACTTCATCATTGATCATTGATGAAATGTACTTGATAATCAAGTAGCAATTAGAAACTCTGTTGAGATGAAGATAGAAGTCTTCCTAGGTAAAATAAATGAAGTAATAAGTAAATATTTCAATTTTTATATGGTGATGATAAAATAGGATTGAAATATTTACAAAATAAGCATGATCTTTCTATCTCTGAAAGACTTTGTCATGTGAAACTCACAAAAACAATTAAAGATTCCTTTAAAGGTTTAATATTTGTCCTTAATCAAATGTCATGATTGTTGACTTTGCATTTTTATTGAAAAATTTTTTTTTTTGACAAAATAAGGTGGTTGATGATTTGGATAGAGGGTGGATGCTTTGCACAGAAGAGCAAAAACAAAAATTAGACAAACTGCAAGAAAATGGTGCACGTAAGGAGGTAAGAATAGCTAGTCTTTTTAACAGTTGCCATTATCTTGAAGAGTTCCAGTAATTTTCGTCTTAATGAATAGGTTTCTAAAAAATTCCTGTTTTTGCGTACTGGGCCCTGATTATAGCAAAGTATGGCAATCTTCATATTCGTTGCCAATATAAATATATTCTTTGGATCGCTTTATAAAAGTTTATAATAATCTTTAAATATTTACACAATATTTTACAGAAATGAAAAAAAAAAATTCCTTAATTTTCCAGAAATACTAAATGTTTTCAAAATATTCTTTTAATTTGAAGTTCATTATGTTGTTAAGATGTTCCTAAAATTCCGTCTAGTTGAATTTTGCTTTTTATTTAGTTACTCAAAATGGCAAAGAAGTTAAAGTTTTATGGTTACATTCATTATCAGCCTTGTAAATCTGATTACCCGAAAGAAGATTCAACTGTTT
Organism: Euphysa ruthae; assembly: GCA_035046665.1. Taxonomy (NCBI): domain Eukaryota; kingdom Metazoa; phylum Cnidaria; class Hydrozoa; order Anthoathecata; family Corymorphidae; genus Euphysa; species Euphysa ruthae. Next base: position 1,247 of record JAUZNK010048746.1, read on the forward strand.
TCATGGCTTCTGGTGACCGTGAATTCAATATAAGAGTTAAAACCGATGATGTGAGTACTGATCTATTAAGTATATTCATTCAGAGTTTTTATTGTCTATAGGTCGAAAAAGTACATCTTTCTGAACACCAAAAAGTTCTGAAATTTTCTGGTATTTTTTGTTTTTTTAACATTTTTCATACTTTTAAATGCATTTAAATTATGTTTATTTGTTATTTTAGCAATTGGTAAATACTTTGATTTATTAAACTGCACAAAGATAAAATAAACAAGTTGTATTTCCTGTTGTGGATGAAACTGTATTTTGAACATATATAGTAATATTTTGTTTAGTAATATTTTGTTTTATAAAATTTTACAGAACAGTAATGTTTTTCTAGAAATTTTGAAGACTTTAAAGGTGTCTGTCTCTTGGGTATATCGAGTAAATTTTAACCCTATCCCTAGGTCAATGTCAAAAATTAGGCCAAAATTTATGTTAGTGTAAATATTGCTTTAAATTGTTGTAATTTTTGCAAGTAAGAACTTATTTTTCAGGGGTTTGATATCATTCCTATTTATTCATGTCTAGCTGAAGATTATGGAAGGAAGTTTTCGCGTACAAAGGATACGAAGCTGGAGATTATCATCTGTGGTAGATATTTATTCATATTCTTGCTGAAGTCGATAAGTTTTTATAAATTTTTGTTTGTTCTCGATGGGTCTTTTTGTTGCTGACATGTCGAGGTCGAGTTTTTGAACCAGTGACATCAGCATAATTTAGGGTCTACACAGAAATGCTGGATTGAAGTCTGAGGAAATTGGAATCTTTTGAAAAGTTATAATCAAGAAATTGAAATATTGTGATTATATGTTAATTTTAATTTGTTTTTATTTGGCTTGAAATATAGCAATTTAAACTATTTTTAATATCAATAATAATTTAATTAGATCTTATTATATGATAAATATTAAATGAATATATATTTTTTTTATTTTCAAAACATAGTCATAGCTTCTATAATCCTGAAGGAAAATTTGTGTGAAAAGTTTAATTCTAAATTTATGTAATATTGAAGATTGTAATTAATGAAATAAGCAACCATTACAATGCTTGGACATATAAAACAGCTAATGTCATTTCTATTTATATTTTATTTATATTAATATTGTATGTGTGTGCATGTGTGTCTGTGTGTGTGTGTCTGTGTCTTTATGTGTCTGTGTGTGTGTGTCTGTGTCTATCTGTGTCTGTGTGTGTGTGTAACGTATGTGACGTAAGTATTTATGTTTTTTTATACTTTGTTAAAAAAATTTTAGGGCAACAAACTGAAAGGGAAACAAGAGGAGTTGCAATTTTCTTTCGAATACTTGTTCGGGAAGTCGGATATAAGATGGATAAATGTATTCAGTAATCAGGTAATTCAGTTGCTTTACATAAAATTTACTCATACAGAATTTAAATTTAATTACATATTTATAAACATATTTTTAGTAGAAACAAAAAAGAAGCTTAATTTATCAAAATCACTGTTCTTATGCTTTTGATTGAGAAATGTTATAAAGGAGTTTGCTTCTGATGCACATTATTTCAAATAGCAAACTAAACCATGTTTCTTTGATCTTATGTTTAAAAACCTTATAGCTTGTGATTCATTTGATTTCATTAGAAAGCCTGTTCCATATAAATGGACTTTTTCATGACCAGCAATTTTTTCCCATGGTGGAAAAAACACTACTATTATTACCCACGCATATATTTGTGATTTGCCATTATATTTAATTGGGTTTAAAATTGTAAGAAATGTGATAAACGCTTTGCCAAGTTCAAGTTCAATGCAGTTTGGCCTAGCTGTAGCAAATTTTTAGATAATATTGTATTGTAATGGAAAATGCCATGGGTTCAAATCCACTGAGAGGGAAAATTTTCGTTTTTGATTTTTGCCGTAGCACAAATGGAAGCTTTATTTTGAGCCACTGCTCGATTTGATAATAAGGTCACTCAGATCTTTGAATTAAAAATGTTCATAATCGAACACAATCAATTTTTTTCTCTACTTAAAGGAATCAAAAAGTTTTTTTTTATTTTTTTTTATTTTAATTTAAAAAAAATAGAATATATTACAATGTGGAGATTTTTAAAACTTCCTATTTCTTTAAAATGTTTTAGGGTATATTTCCTTTAAACGAGTATGAAATTCATCCTTTCAAACTTGATATTATTTTAGTTGTTAATTAGTACATATTGCTCGCCTTTACTTAAGATTTGATTGTTAATTACCAATTTTAGAGATTTGAAGTAATTTTCAAATTATAAACAAGTGTTCTCACCCTTTTTACGTAGGTTATAATTATCCAGTTATAATTTATTATATTTTTAAAGAATTTGAAAACTTCTATATTGATTTTAGTGGGCCAAATTAGAATCGTGCACAAAGTTTTACTTAAATTAAATTGCATATTTTATATACTTTTGCTTCATTTTCAAGTTTCCAGCTGCAAACCTGCCAAAAAAGACTTTGTAAATATGGTTGTGGAGAAACACTTTGCTGCTAGACAGGAAATCAATCTTTGCCTTTTCAGCTGATGAATTTTAATATGGAACTTATTATACTTAAGAAAATTATTTTAGGCTGTCATGCTAAGTATGGCTATGCAGGGTATGGTTGATGAAATTCTGAGAGAACAACAAGGCAAGGGTATACGGAAAGTAAGTTACTTCACCCATCTTTAATGCTTAAAATGCTTTTCTTTCAAAATTTGGGACTTTGGGGAAACCAAGGTGCATCCTGTAATAGCCACTGTTTCCATTTTTGTAGATTTACCATGAAAATTGAAATGAAAATGAAAATCCGTTCATTGTTTTTTTTCTGAAATCTTGCATGAAGTTATAAGTTATAACAATTTTACATTTTGGAAAAAAATTCTTTTTTTTCGGTACTGGATTCGTTTATGCTTAAATAAGTTAACTTAGGTTTGTCACCCATTTCATAGATGTTATCGAGTCTTGTCCCCATGGCGCATAGCATTGTTATTTCAGAGTTTAAAAAAACCTTTATTGTTGAGGGCACCTTTTACCCGATATGGAACCTGCTGTAAATTCTCGGTGTCCAGGTCAAGGCTTTCAAAAAATGGCATTTATGATTACTTTTAATGTTTTAATCATTTTGAAATTTTTATTGCGCCTAGTCCCATACCTGTAATATGGTCATTTTAAACTTTAAAACAATTGGTAATGTTTGGAAGGTAAAGTTTCAATGTTCATTCAATCTATTGAAGAGGACATTTAAATTGCGTTTTTTATCGTATGAAATGATTCACATTATCTATCAATTGATATTAAAACAAGCTGTGATATAAAAATATTATGTTTCTGGGCTTTGGTTTTTTTTAATGAAAAATAAACTTTTAGCAAATTCTCTTGTAAGCATGATTTTTTCTGCTGCACACACAGAAATTTCACACATGTGTTAAACAGGAATCCCAATTGAGACAAAATCACTTTGCCGTAATAGAGATATAATCGAAAAAATTTCAAAGGTTTAATTTAGGTGTTATAAAGCGTATTAGAATAGGAATGATTTTTTTTTTCACCAATTGCATAATGCAAATTGACAAAACAAATATTGATTTTTGGAATAATGACATAAATATATATATAATATATATATATTGATATATATATGTTGATATAAATAAAATGAAACTATTTAAAATTGAACATAAGCAACTCATGGCAAAAAATGCAATTTTTCTGAAAGTTAAGGACAATGCCAAAGCAATAGAAGTATGAAAGATTTGCTTTTAAGTGATATTAAAATGTTGTTAATATTCCCATCTAAAATTTTTAACAATCATATAATCTTTAACTTTTTAAAAGCCATGAGTTAGTGTATTGATTTCATCTTTGATAATACCAACTTTATCATGAAATAGAAATAAGGAAAGATTTTTTAAATTAGCTTTAATTTTATTCATTGATTGGAGAACGGAAGAAAACATGTTAGCCAATGGTGTCATTGTTTTGTTAAAATAATTCCTCATTCAATTAAAGTTTGTATTGCGATAGTAACGCGATAATGCGATAGTAACGCGATAATGCGATAGTAACGCGATAATGCGATAGTAACGCGATAATGCGATAGTAACGCGATAATGCAATTCTATGAGATTATTTTATGACAAAGATGCTCTTATTTTCCCTAAATAAAATAATGTCAATTTTTTGAGTCCTGAGATAATGTGTGTAATTAAACAATTGATAATAGTAAATTTCCCTTGAATCTATAGGTCTATATTCCCTAAGTCATATGATAGTGTGTTTGATAAATGAGTTCAAAGAATTTTTCCTAAGTTCTAAAATTTATTTTCACTTAATCTTGGAGTAGTTTGTGCAACAAAGCAATTGGTACGGTTGAATTTTCCTTAAATCCTAGGAGAATGTATATAAATGAATTGACATGGATAAAATTTTTCTTTTCCTAAAACCTATTGTTTATTTACCTCAGGATGAAAATGCGTAATGAAGAATATTTTCCTCGTTTTCTCTTAATTACCAATATCTGTCCTGTTGTGATACATAATCCCTGGAATCTTTCAATCCTAACTCCACAATTCAATTTAACCTTTTAAATTATTGTCATATTTCTTCTGTTATTGGTTTACTCAGTCATCAGTGTGATGACATATTCAATTGGGAGTGAAATCTCTATGAGCATGGGTTTAGAATTCATGATGGGGTACACCGAATTTTGTGAATATGAATTGTGTCATGTAACTAGGGCCATATTTACTTTTGAGCTGCTAGAATCGTCCTTTCTCTCCAACTGAAGGCCCACCAGAATTTGTCTTTCAGTGTCAAAACCACCCGTTATAATTTGCGCATGAAATCTTACTAGTATGAGAAATTATAATATGCTTTTGGTGATTTCTTAGATAACATATTGACTTATACAGAAAAATTTGTCATTTTTTATTTTCCTTATACCTTAAAGTATAGGTTATTTGGTGTCAAGTCAAAAACACTGGAAGGAACAAAAATAGGATTTTTTGATAGGGGCACCAAATACATTTTTGATTTTTTCTGGAAATAAAATGTTTTTTTTCAGCCTGGCGTCAAAGACGATGTTGTATCTTCGTCATCAGATTCCTCAATTTCAAGTAAAACAGCTGACTCATCAATATCAAGTAAATCAGCTCCTGCATCACAGGTGAATTATTGAAATTCAAAATAATTTTTTGAACATGTGTTTTAAAAAATTGGATATATTACTTTCATAAAAATACTTTAATACGCACAAACCTCTAGCCTTGTAATGTCGAATAAGTCTTAAACAAACAAAAGATTTGTGGATCCGTGTCTCAGTGGTCTAAGGAGCCGAACTACAGAGACTGTAGCGAAAAAGTATGTTGTTCTAGCCCACTTGATGACTTTTGAAAACAAAAGAAATTTGCAAAAAATCGCATTTTTCTTTTTCATGTATTGTATGCTCATATGATATTGTTCCAGATATTGAAATTTTGGTCCTGGTTAAACCTGTTCCATGCTGAATTGTTTTTTTACATTTCTTAGTTTGTCCATAACATACCTTGAAACTTATTTAGCAAACTATTTCCATTCCTTGGCAAACGACTCTTTTGCTCCTCTTACCTTGGGCATAAATACTTTGTTCTCTGCATATTTTATTAGCTCATTTTAAAGGGGAAAAATAATAGTTTGATGAGCCCATTGAAAAATGTTGTTTGATAACTAAGTTATCACATGTAGGAGCATATTTTTGATCACTTTACTGTTTGAAGTTTTTTTTTTTAAAATACGCTTTGATTAATTTTTTCCAAAAACAATTAACTATTTTAAGTTGCATTTTTAGTTTCTTTTTTATATCAAATTGCTCTTTCAGGAGAAGTCGTCAAATAAAGTTCGTAGTAGCAAAAAGAAAATGAAATCTGGTCAGAATGAAGTATTTGCAGCTGAAGATATTGGTGATGAAGACCTCTGATTGTCATTATGATTGCAGTAAATATTTTATATTACAATCTTCCGTCGCACGTGCATAAATAGTACTGCAAATCTACTGAGTTTTTAGTATTTGTACTACTTTAACATTACCACGTTATGATACTGTGTCAACGTTTTCATCACTATAATACAGTTTTCCATACTATGTTGATATCAAATATAGTAAGAACTGTTGCTGCATGGCAGCACTTTTCCATCGCCCAACCACCGTTAAATGGTCTTCAGATGATTTTTTAGCAATGTCTGTCTCTCAAAGCTAAACTTGAGGATAGTTACCAAATCCAATAATACTTAATATAGTGAACGCAGTAAACTTGCTTTAAAAATACCTTCTTTAATTGATTTTGGTTCTCTCATTATGAACAGTAGCCCTGATAAAGCTGAACAAACTCACTACCTTATTTGTGTATCTTAGTGGTGGAGGAGGGGATACTAATTTTTGCGACTATTAATTTTTCAAATTTTAATGAATTTTTAATGAAATCGTGTGAGTTTATAAAATCCATGGACATAGTTATGAAACGCTTTCTAGTGAAAATTTTTGCCTTTGAAAAAACCTAAATAAACTTAACTTATCTTTTCATTACCTCAGAAACCTAATTAGTTATTTAAATTTTTAATATATTTTTAATGGACCATAACTCAGTAAAGTATTTTTTTGGTTTTTTAGCAACTTCTGAGAAGTTATTAGTTGTACCTAATTCGAGAGAATAAGTAAGCATCCGCTAATATAAACCCTTTTTTTTTTTTTTCTTTTTTTTTCCAAAAATATTTATCATCGAAAATTGGTACCCCTAAGTTATTTTTTTTATTGGCTAATGTGATTGGAGGTTTCGTAAACATGAAGATCAATCCTTGATCGTATGTCATGGTTATTGACGACACTGCAGCAATACAAGATATTGGCATAATTTTCGTTTACCGCGATTAAAGCTGATGGAAATTACTCTGATGTATTTCTGCTGCAAGTTTAATTAATATGCAATAAGCTGTATTATAATTTCGGACCTTGTGGGTGGTGAAGCCACAATAAATTGTTTTTGGACCTTTGAAGTAATTTGAATTTCGGCTCTTAAATATGCTGCCAAGGAAGGGTTAAGGTTGTAGTCCGGGTTTTATGTGATAGGAGTTGTCGATATTACTGTAAATACTATGTATAATAGAAATTATTTCATATAATTTTTTTACATTTACAATTACCTTTTTTTTTTTTTTTTTAAAGATTGCATATAACTAATTTAACTTTTATTGACTCATCTTAAGTTATGTTTGTTTTAATTCTTGTGATCTGTGAGAAAAAGTTGTCTAAATTTGACAAAGAGTTAGTCTGAAAATAAAAAGTTTAGTATGAAGGAAGAATTTTAGAATATATTTTTAAATTTACTTCGATCTATCTATCTATTTCGATACAGAATAGCTATATCTGTTCTATCTCGTATATTTATTTCGATACAGTTTAGCTATATTCGTCCTATCTCAAATAATTTTAAACTTCGTACCAACGCTTCAATGTTATTATAAAAAGATTGTTGGGCTCATTTTTATCCTTGCAATCAAGTTTTGTTAAGGTTTTTCTGTTTACACTCCACCCTAGCCTTTTATAAAATTCGTTATCAACGATAGCGATCGCTTGTATATTAAGTTTTATTGCGATGTGGATTTCTTATACAATGATTTCCAGGCTAGTAGGTGAGATTATACGAAACGCGTAAATCACACTGGATTTCTATTTGATTGCTATTTAAAACCTGCTTGGTTATCGTGCCGTTAACCGAGTACTTAAAAACATACTTTTCGTACATAATTTGCTTAATAATGATAATAGTAAGTTGACGTACTTCCAGCGTGGGGCAATCAATTGGCTTCGAGTTTTTTATTTCAGAAGGGCCCAAGGGTTTGATTCTGGTGTACTTAGAGCTTCCATTTGGGCTTGCGGTAAAGAAAATCATCGGTCTCTTGGGGGATCGAACTCGCACCTGAATCAATCTTTATTCAATGATTAATGTCAGACGTAAACAAAATTTTAAAAATAAATAAACCGGTTAAGTCTTCTTTTTATAGTTTTAAAAAACAGACATGAACAATATGCACAAGTGTTAGGTGCTGTAAGATCATATCATGATCATGGATATCATCATATGTATATATAAATGTTTGAATTTCGTAAAGTATTTTTATGATATTGCTATTATGTAAGATATCGGACTAATTTTTTTTTATATTGGTTTTGTATATTAATTAATTTGCCCAAATATGAAATAAATATGTTTGAAAATTTAAGAAAATTTTTCTTTGTTTTTGAAATTCATTTTTAAATTATTATATGCGATGGTCTATAGAAAAAAATAGTTGGGTTTGTTGACATCAGTTTAGTTGAATGGTCACAGTTAAATCGCCATCCTCCATGTATAAGGAAGTTATTTATTAAAAAGCTGCTTTATTTGACATATTGTGAGACTAAACGAGTAAGGGTATCTAAAACTATACTATACTATACTATAGTATATTTTAGTATATTTTAGTTAAGCTGCATCGTCTTTAATCTCATCTTGCAGCTTTTAAATACAAACTTTTTTAGGGCCTTAAATGGCTTTCGAAGGAAAGAAAATGTCATAGAAGAAGATCAGATTCTTTTTAAGAATTACACAGGATTTTGAGAAAATTAATAATTTATGTCTGTCTGTCAACTTGAACAGGCTGCTTATGAGCTGTTTTTTCTCTGGATTATTTCAAGGAGACATCAAAAAATTTCCTCTTTAGTCCCTCATGTAAACTGAAGTGTACAAAAATTGTTTTTTAAATTTTGTGTTTGTGTTTCGACCTAATTAGTAACTTCACCAATAGAAATTAACAAAAAAACTGTATCCTAGGTCCCAGGCCTTAAAGGGTTAAAGATGTTATAGAAGAAAGTTTGGAAGAATTTTTCAGCCTTGAATGGCAATTTTCCTAGAAGTGGAGTCTCAATAAAAACACCGGTTTTCTAACCAATAACTATCTTGAGGGATAAGTAGATTATACCTCCACGTCATGCATCACTTCTCTGTTACTGTGGATGCATTTCTGTATCTGCTCTAGGGAAATGAATTCCGATCTTCTTACCATCATTGTTTGTCTGATGAGTGTTCAATGTTTGATGTCACTGTTGACGGCACCAAGATAATAGTCTCCTGTTTGATACATTGCCGTCAGGTAGAAAAAAACCCAAAATCTATGCTAGCAACAGTTGTTAAATGGAGCTGTAGTACCAAATCGCGCTTGAAGGGTGACCTCTCTTACAGGCATACTCAACGCGTTACTTGAAGGAAGGGGGCAATTTTTTTTTTTGTTTTCGGCCAATACACTCATATAGTATAGGGGTATAAAATAAAATGACGAACAATGTCAAAAGATACGTATTTGATCTGATTAATTTCAAACTTTATAATATGCATTATTTTCAGGTCTTCACAAAGGAATCTTATAAAAAGAAAATGCTAAAACATTGTTGTGTTACTAAATTTAATGGAACTCGTAAAAAAGCCTGCGTATTTATCGTTTTTCTGATGTAAAAAATGAAAGAAGACGATGTGTGAAAGCAATACCTCGTCATAATATTCCAAATCTCTCGGATACTGTTATTTGCAGTCGACATTGGCCAAAAAATGCACCTATGATAAAATTTTAAAGAAAATTACGTCCAAAAGATCCACCTTTAAATTGTCCAAATATTCCTCCGAGTGCGATTTAAATAACACTACTTCAACGTAGAATTACTGAAAAAACCATTGTCTTTATCTAGAAATACAAACGGTAATGAATGGGGTATTTTTTTTTTAAATCAAAAAATCTCTTGCCAGTCAGTTCAATTTTAATTCAAGATTTGACACTTTTTCCTACTTTTGTAACGGTTCTATCATAAGGCAGTCAAAAAATCTTGTAAGACCATCTTGCATGCGAAGTTTTTACTTACATGTGCACAAAGGTTTTTTTTACGCTACATTTCATGTAGAATCTCATGTGCAATTTCTTCATTGTTGACTAACCGTATACATCATATAAACCTATTGTCTTTAAATGAAGAAGCCCTTTCCTTTTTAAATTTATTTGAGAAAGATACTAAAAATTATATGTTGCTGGAACAAATTTCTATGTCTATGTGTACACTGCAGTTTTTGTGTTTGAGTAATTTGCAACGTCTTGGACACTTTATACTCGGTTAGAAGAGGATTACGAACTACCAAGCATAAGTACGCTGACACTTTTAATGTAAAAAAAATTCGAAAATCCAAGATAAACGAAAAATTTTTATTGTGATAATCCATAAAATTTACGTGAAATCTACACTGCGATATCATGGAGGTACGTTGTTTAGCAGCCATAAATTAAACTGATGAATTAGCTAACACAAACAATTCCTTTTTTCTTATTCGGAAATTTGGAGGTTCAAAAATTTTGTTGAGAATGTTTCCAGCAATTGAACTAAATTCCAACTTTTTATTTGAAATGAATGATAAATATAATAAATCTTATATAATAAATTAATAAACTGCATTAGAGTAGCTGGAGGCATTGTTATTGCTATTATGTCAGATAACAGCCGAGCCAATCAAAAACTCTTTAAAATGTTTTCTTGTGTTCCTGAAAAGCCATGGTTAACAACATATGGCATTTATCTCTTTTTTGAATCTGTTCATCTGTTTAAATCTGTCAGAAACAGTTGGATCACTGAAAAGATGAACGGGTTACATTTTGTTGTTAATGGTAAAACCAAAACTGTAAAGTGGGATGATTTATTTATAATTTACAAAGTAGATCAGAATCATATGGTTAAAATGGCCAGTCTTATTGAAGTTTTTTCCAAAACCTATCGAGAGGCAGAAGGTGTCACATTGTGTAAAACAATCTTATAAAAACATTCTGCTTTGAAAATATCACAATTGTGTCGCTAGTTTATCGAAACTGTAATTTTGGAGTTAGTATTTAAATTGCTAAAGTTAAAAGAATGACTGCGGATATTCAATCATTCATTTATATCTCTTATTTGCTCCTTAGATGACCCAAGCCTTGAATTTATTGTATTTTGCTGATCTTGTTGACGCAATGAATCCATCATCAAATATCAGAGCTAAACAGTTGGCAAAGGATACAGCAATTTTATCATCACATACAGGTCATGCTTTGGTGGATTTGAGTATTTTCTGGCATTTAGGTTTAAACGAATCAATAAAAATCCGTTTAAAAACTCAAAATGAGAGTAAACCAATGCGTAGCTGCTCATTCTTTTAAATTCTGCATCAACCCAAACTAATTACTAGTCTGACATATTCAATCTTTCTAAAATCCCTAGATTGCATTAATACTCCGACTAACCATTGCATTTTTAAATTGAAGTGAAGTGGGCCAATATAATCCCTGTCCATAAAAAAATGGGTAAAAAGGGAATTATCGGCCAATCAATTTACTCACGACGAAGTAAAAATCTTCGAAAAAGTGTTGTTTAAATAATCTACACATTTTTTCGATGGTAAATGATAAATCCCTCTTGCTCTGTGGTTTTCGGAAAGATTTCTCCACCAAGCACACTTTTTTTCGATTAATTCAGAAATGGAAATGTTATCTTGATAAAAAAGTAAGTGTAAGTACTATCCTTATGGATTTTTCGAAAGCATATGATTTTATCCCTCTTGATTTGTTCCTCGCTAAACTTACTGCATATGGCTTCTCCGTTAAAAGCTTGAATTTCATTAGGAACTACTTCAGTTCTTAGAAAGAAAGAGATAAACTGAGTTAAAAATTTAGTAAATAGTAGTATATTATTTTAGGCGAGCCCAAGGATCTATACTTGGACCTCTGCTTTTTAATAAGTTTATAAATGACATGTTTTCTTTTTTGTGTTTTACTGTGATATTTGCAACTTTACAGAGGATGATACCCTATACCCAGGTGATAGATCTTTTAAAACTGCTCTATTTCTTCTTCAAAATGAAGCTTCCCGTTTGCAGGACTAGTTTAAATACAATTTTATGGTAGCAAATCCTGCAAAGTCTCAAATTATGTTTTTAGGAGCAAAAGATGCTCCATCAAGATATTTGTTCTAAAAAATGGAACTGATGTAAAAAAAGAAGTAAAACTTCCTGGCATTACAATAGCTTCTAAATTAAGTTTTACGAGGCACATCGAGAAATTTTTTATGCATATCAATAAGAAACTTAGCTGTCTGATTAGACTTAGAAGTTCATTAGATGGCAAGCTTGAGTTTTGACCATCTGTTGTTGTTAGAAAATGTTTTCAAATTTCATAAAAAATATCTGCATCTTCTCATGATTGAGACTTAAAAATTCCTTAATAAATTAAGCCCAGAATTAATGTGGGAAAATTTTTAAATAAATGAAATCCCCTACTCTTTACCAATCGGTTTTGAAACTCTCTCGGAAAAATTCATCCACATACGGAATAAATTCCTTGCTGTAAAAAGTCTGTTCTCTATGGAACAGTCTCCCAAACTCATCAAAGAACTACGGTTTTTTGTGTCTTTTTGAATGAAACCATCTTTTCAAAAGAGACTCACCTGGAACTGCAAGTCTTTTTCTTGTAGTATTTGCCGTTAGAATTTATAATTTTTACTATGGATTTTCATCTTAACTCATTCATTATATTTCTATATGTAAACTTTGTAGTTATTTATGACAATGGTTTGTACCAACCTTATATATAAAATAAATGGTCGAATGAAGGAGGAAGGTATCTCTGACCACTGTATTAAAGGAAAGAGTGTTGTTAGTGGGGATCAGATCAGCACTGGCGCTCTTCATGTTATCGATCAGAAAATTTGGGGGAAAGAACCGAAACATTTTGTCTTTATTCGTTATGAGCTTCGCATGTTTATTGAACAGCAAGTCTAACTACAATCAGGAACAAAATATTTTGAGACTTATACTCAATGTGGACACCTTAATAAATAAAAAAATTACCACAATTAAAAGTACGCATACACCACCCTTGGTGCACTCAACTTGCAGGTTTACCTTTTGGTTAATAGACTTATAGACTTATAAAATTTTCTTTGCTAGAGCTATGGGATTAAATTGACAAGTCTAATTTGGGATTGCCATAATTTTTTGCGATTTTCGTCTAGAAAATCACTTTTACACCATACGTCAAATGTGACTTTGTGCTAAAAGCTCATAAAATTCCAATATATTATGACCAAGATTGTCTGTAAATTTTTTTTTGCCTTATTATGGAGCTAGGACAGCTCTAAGGTCCTTGTTACACTATGAAAACTTATAAATACCGTGTTTTCTTAAATTTCATCAAATAAAAGTTAGGTTTTTCGATCAAAATTCTACCAAAATCTTGACTTTAATAATTTTGGAAATCCATGGAATGTAAAACATCGATAATTACAGAAAAAAAAGTTATTTTCCACATTTTTTTGTACATAATGTAAAATTAAAAGATTTTCTTCAAAAATTTATCTGCAGATTTTAACGGAACCGCGTAGTTTGTTTCGATTTCGGCAACATCGGATTTTTCAGACAATCATATACAAAATATTTTTACACTTATACGCAATTAGGACACATTAATAAATGAAAAAATTACCACAAACAATTAAAAATACGTATAGACCCTTGGTACACTCAACTTTAGGTTTACCTTTTGGTTAATAGACTTATAGACTTATAATTTTTTTTTCTTTGTAAGAGCTATGGGATGAAAGTGACAAGTCCGTACTTATTTGGGATTGCCAAAATTTTTGCGATTTTTGTCTATAAAATCACAAAAGACCGGAATTTATGAACTGGTTCGTTAGCTACGTCTTCATCCACTCCCGGGACAAGATAAACTGAGAAGGTAGTGGTTTGACGCATAAGCGCCGGAAGTTACAAGACAGTTTGAAAAGAAGCTCATATAAGCAAATATATGTTGCTCACGTGAGGAAATATCCGCACTTCAGATTGCACTCAAGGATAGGTACTATAGCCTATAGCCTTCTTCGGGAGGTAAGATATAAGGCTGAACCATATGAAATACAGAGACGATTGTAATGCGGCTCAGGTTGTGTCAAAGGATTGGAACAGCCAAAACGCCACCACAGGGACAGGCAAAACCCACCATTTTGATATTTCAGCAGCCTTATCTTATGCGAAAATGCATTCGTGGGAAGGGTTAGTGATGCGATGGATCTTGTGCGTGAGTATAGCTTCCAGACAAGCAAAATGTGAAAAGCGAACTTAGAGATTGTGCCCCTGAGGGATGACCTCACCTTAACTGGCACAGTCCGACTATCAGCTTGGGCATTCCATATAAAAACCCACCAGTATACCGACGGACGTGTGGGAGAGCATCTGCGTGAAAACCAGGGCTATATCAAACTTTAGAGATACTTGACTCAGGACATCTAGTGAAGGCTTTTAATTGAAAGGTTGCTTATAGTTTTTGCACCAAAACCAGCATAAAAATTCCATTCAGAGTTTTGGCTGTCCGGTTGGTTGGGAAATGCGCAAAGCACGACGATGAGACAAGTATTATTAACTGTGACAACAAAGAAGCTGCTTGCTTCTGCAAATCTCTCAGAGAACCATGTTGGTTTTTCAAATTTGAAAAAACTAAGCTTCCACTATGTAAAATATAAAGATGAAAAGACAAAGGGTCGGTGGTTCCAATTACTGGAACGTTTCCTCGCATACAACAATGTTGCGCTCCAAAGGATTATGAGGCGTTTCATCAAAACTGACATACTACGGGTTTGCACAGATGCAACATACGTTAAGACCCTTCCCATCAACTCAAAGGCCTACTTGTTGAGGACTACCATAGATATGGTGTATGGATACACAAACTACCCGGATAAAATAGGCGTCCTGAAGCTGCAACTTGGAAGATCGAACATGCAAGGCGACTTGAATTTTAATTAAGACCTTCTTGTTTCTATCTGATTTTGCGGTTACGGTGAGGCGTATATATATAT
>JAUZNK010048757.1:0-16196 GCA_035046665.1 Euphysa ruthae
CTTATATAAATGCAAATAATGATTAAATGGTTTGCATATAAACTCGATTTTTAGAAGAATTCATATAAAGAAGGATTAAAATATTCAATCAAAACAATCAATTCAATCTTCCACCTATTCTAATTATGTTAAACTAACAAACCCATTCTTAAGTTATCTAAAATAAATAAAGAACGGAGGCAGAAAAAGGAAACAAAAATTTAACACGGATAATTAAATCCTAGTATATATTTAATATATATATATTTATAAATTATGTTTATTGTTTTAAAAAAAAAAATCCCATTTAAGAGAAGTATCTCCTAGAAACGCCTGTTATATAACTTGAAGCCTCGTCATACCATTAGGAAAAAAATATGAAAAAATTTCTTGTTTTTATATAGGATTATTTTTGCAAGTGGTCAAAAAATTTTCTCAAAAATCGCTTTTATGATTCTTTTAAATATTTTTTCGAAGCTAGAGAATATTGTTTCTGATAATTTGAACATGTTTGCGATTTTAAAAATTTTACTGGGCTCAAACCTTAAACAGTTTGAGTCTTTTCAAAAGATGATTTAGAACCTCTGGTTTGATTTTGCTAAAGTTTTGTATGGCGCTAGAAGTTAAGACTCTTTCAAAATTATATGAAACTGGTAATTTTGATTTAATGAAATACTCTATTGAAATTTTGTATGCTGTCAGCAAATAATATTTTTTAGTATTTTGATACTTTGGCTATTTTAAAATTTCTACTAGATCCTTGTATAAAATTGCGTAGGTAATGCAATGTTTTTATGTTATTTCTGATACCGTCTTAAGTTTAGGTCTCAAAATTTTAATATGCATTCTGCTTTTATTTGTTAATGCTCAATATGCAAAATATTGCATCTGGTGTGCAAAGAACCATTTTTTGAATTAAACAAAGTATAGTTTAATAATATTTCTTGAAAAATATTTGACTTTAACAGGGAGAAATAAAAATAAATGTAATGCATTTTTTAAATATTGGAACGGGTGGGCGGGGTTAAAAGGTATAAAGCTCAATGAAGCAGATATTCTACCCCATTTTGATTTTCTATTTTTTTCTAAAGCCTGTGTGGCTAGTCTAGAAACTGTTGGTGTTTTATTTAGATGTTGTGTCAATTATTTTAGGAATGATATATGTGCAATCGTGTAAATTATTCCAAGCGTTATAAGTCTAGAATAATTTTACCTTTTCATGATTTATTTTTGACCCTTTGATATAGAACTCTGGCCTTGGAAATATTGTTAACCCAATAATGTCTCTAGCAACACCATCTGTTTACAGTGTTCCTATGCTACTTCTGGTGGGTTGGCGAGGGGAACCTGGAAAGAGAGATGAACCACAACATTTAACAACTGGTCAGGCAACTCCAGGAATTCTTGGTAAATTTATTGTTTTTAGTTAATCTGGACATCAGATACATAAAATACTTGAAAATAACAATAACAATGAATATTATTTCCACCTTTACATTTTACGAGGCCAGAAACGTGCGTGTTGTTTGAAATGGACATTGAAATTTTTCATTGAAAAGTTTTTCCGTGGATACAGATTTTTCATTCTTGTTACTGAAATCAGGAAAGTATTAAAAAATAAAATAAATGCTGTCAATATAAACATCCTGAAAAAATTTTTTTTGTAGATAATAAGCAGAATAACCACTTCTGTGAATTTAAGTTTTAATACAATCTTGTTTTAGGTAGCGGCTCAATTTAAAGCTCCCTAATGGCCGTTTTATACCTAAAATATTTTCTCAAAAAATCACAGGCATCATTACTTGCCTGAATTTAATTAAATTTTTATTAATTTTACGAATGTCAGGTAAACATTTTTTGAGTAAGGCATGAAAGATATCTTGCATAAGTTCTAAATGCAAACCATTGTGTATTACATGGTAATTTATTGTGTATTGTTGGAATTAATTAATTTTATAAACTTGGATTGTATATGTTTGTCAATTTAAGACTCTGTAACCATACTCAGAAATATAAAGTTTACATTTTTTTCTTTCAATTAATTTTCTCAGTGGATTATTAGTTTTAATGTACTGTGGAATTTCACTATTGTTATTTTTAGCTGCTTGTGGGATACCGTTTCAAGTCCTGCCTGATTACCAAGAGGGAGCTGAACAAGTATTATTACTGCATTTTTTAATCTGATAGCTCTGAAATTTACTTTGGTGTATTACTTGGAAACTAAATGGTTCGTTCTTTGGTCATAAAAGCTAGATTTGCTTTATCTCAAAAAAAACCATTCACATTCTCTAAGCTTCTATTTTTAAAAAAGTATATTTTGGCAGTTTGTAAGGTTTAGTGATCACGCTGTTGAAAATTGTTTCTCATTATCGAACTAAGCATTCTCATTCTTTGAACTGAGCTCGATCTGTGAACTGAATTTCTGAATTTTAAACTTTATCATTAAATATGGCCATAATGGAATAAGACTAATTTTTTGAGATTTTTGAAAAAACTTCACATTTTTTGGAACGGAATGGACCAATATATGCCCAAATACGGTCATTTTTAAATACTCTTGAAATCCATTCATTACATTTTTGAGATTTTGCATGAAATTAAAGGAAAACAGGGAAAACTTTTGACCAAAAATTCTCGTTTGGGGGCCTGGTCCAAGCTTATGACCTGAAAACAGACGTTTTTTTGACTCCAGAAAGTTACATTCTGATTATTCTGAAATTTTATATTATTTTTATAATTACTTTATTTATTTTTTATTTTTTTTTTCATTTTGAAAAAATTGCTAGGCCCAGTCCACATAACCCAACACATGCTTTGTTGAATTTCTTGTGAAGCCATAGAAAGAATATTTTTGCTCAATATTGCCTCCTGTTGAAAGTTCTGGTTCTTTGGATTTGGACCCCTAAACATGCTCATTTTAGGCTGAAACCAAAATTTTCATGAAATCTTTCCAATATTATTTTTTCTGGAACTGAAAATTTCTTTTAAATTTTTTCTTGAAGTTTAAATTTTTTTCAGGGTTTTTCAGGTACCTTATGCCCAAAATTTTGCATTTTTAAAATTACTATAAAAAGTTACCCATCAATTCTGTATGATAAAAAAAATTATTTTTTTAATTTTTTAGCACATTTTCCTTTTTTTTAAAAGAAATTATTTTTAAAATTTTTTAGCACATGTTCCTTTTTAAAACTTTGAAATGAGCCAAAACCTTCCCTGACAGAGAAAATAGTCAGTTCTATCTGCATTCTAAAGTGTTTTAGATGAATTTCCACTTTGCCAAACTTCATATAAAAATAATATTTCTGATAATTAAGAAACATAGAAATTTTCAGAAGTTTTTTCCAAAATTAATTTTTATTGAATACTTTCTTCAACTATTTGGTTATAGACTGAAAAAGGTTTTGAGGTTTATAAGTCACAAAGTGTTTTCTGGGCCTAATTGTTTAAAATGATGTTTTTGTATTTCATTCAATTTTTCTTTTATTTGATAATAAAATGATAATTTTTTGTAGCTTGTGTTCTCTAAAGGGCACAATTCACATTACAACAATTAATGGAGAGAAAATGATTTTTTTTTAAGTTTTTTTTTACATAATCTATCAAATTGATCATTTTTTATTAAAAATCTTCAAGCTGAAAGTGAGTGGATCTCAAATTTTAAAACCACTTGTTTTAAGCGTGAAGTTCTTTTGCTAAAAAGGAACGACATTAAAAAGCTTCATTTTAAGAAGCTTACCAGGAAAGAAAAATATATGTATAACGATCCAAGTAGATAAAAGAAAAAATATATGTATAACAATCCGAGTAGATAAAAGAAAAAATATATGTATAACGATCCAAGTAGATAAAAGAAAAAATTGGAAGGATAAAATTACTTTAAAAAGTATGTGAACACTGATTTTATCAAAATCATTGGATCCAAAAAAAACTGATATGTGGAGTATTTTGTTCTTATGTATTGTATGTTTTATTTGTTTTATGATAATTATCTCTAATTTCAAATATAATTGTATAGGTATTATATTCTGCAAGGAAACACATGGAAGTTTCAAAAGGTCCGTATTGTCTGTTGGTTAAGAGACAAACATTCTTTCCTTTTAAGTACGAAGGCTCAGGATCTTAGTAAGTATTAAATCAAACTGCAACAATTCCACGATCTCTCGAACAACTTTTCCATATGCGAAATTTAGCACGTAGAGGGCGATGACGGTTTGATTTGGGTCGTTTACACTCAGAGGAGTTCTGTAAAATATCATCTTTCTAAACACCTGAAATTAGCAAAACATTAAAATTTTAACATTTTTTAAATAATGGTCCTTTTTTAATATACTGTATGTATATAATTCTTAGCCATAGAATTGTATCTCAAACTGTTAAATATTTTGTATATTTTGAATTTTATGTAGCAAACATGATGGTCATTGTCTAACCCATATGAATGTTTATAAGGTCCTAAAGTTTGTCCTTATTTTTCAATATTGTAGGATGCAATAAAATAATCTAAAGATTGTATGTTTTAAAAGGTAATTCAAAGTTAAACTCTGAACTCAAATCTCAGACTTTAACTCTTATTGATAAAATTTTAATATACAATTCATCCAACAATAAAATATTAGGATCATGCATGTAACAAATGATAAATATCTAACAAGCATATTTTTCATTAAATATTTATACCTTTGCTCTTATCCTACATTTATGGTCATTGTGTTTAAAGAAAATTTTCAAATAATCATTTCAGCTTTTTTAGTGTGTTCTGCTAATAAGAGCATTCCAATTTTTATTTCAGAGCATCAACAAAAGAAAAAAAAATAGGTAAACACCGATATGATGATCATAAGTTAATGCTAAGACAAACTTTTCTGGGTCAATAATTATCAAGCTGCAATCAAACCAGATCTTCTGTTCTTTCAATCAGTAGGCATTAATATTAATTTTGCTGAAATTTGTTTATTAATATTTTACAGTTTTGATAAATTACCGTTAAATCGTGAAGGAGCAGTAGAATCAATTCTCCGTTGTTTACACGATCGAGATGTGGTGATTGGTACAACTGGTATGCTGAGTCGGGAACTGTTTGAGTTAAGAGAAAAACATTTTCAAGGACACGAAAAAGACTTTTTAACAGTAGGAAGTATGGGACACGCATCAGCTATTGCTCTTGGTGTAGCAATGAGTAAACCAAAGCGACAGGTAGGCCCAAATAAAGTCTAATATAGGAACAATATAAACATTTTATAAAAAGTGATTACTCACAGTTTTAGAAACAATGAACATGAATTTATATTTAAGGAAACAGAATAATGAGATATTTTATACCAAAATAATAAATAGCATAATTTTGACCTATAACACTATACTGTATACAAAACTTGTGTATATAGTAAGTATATATGTATATATTCTTATATAGGTATACATGAGTATTCACGTATCATAATATCAAAAAAATTGAATATGCAAAATATGGCTTGATTCTTTTATTTATCTTGGAGCACTCTTTTTAGTAGTGATACGTTAAATGTATATGTGTTTAAAACATTTTTCACCGGATTTTTTGTTCACCAACGTTTTCAGCTTTTATATTCAAATGACGGTGTTTTAATTAATTAAAACCGTCATTTGAATGTAAAAGCTGAAGACGCTGCTGATCAAAATTCCAGCGAAAATTTTTGATAAAAAGGAAAACTAGTATTGGGAGATTTTTCATAACAAATGATGTTTTAACCACATAAAATCATTCTCTCATTCACGATGTCAACATTTAAATCATTTAAATCGAAATTATTTAATACTTTTCTTGTTAGCTCTAGTCAACATTCTTCAGTTAAATAATATATAAATTTTACAAATTTAAATAGTTAAAATATGAATTGCAGTGCAATGAGATCTTAAGTGTAATGTCAGATAGGTGGTGCTTAGTGCGATAAAGGGAACTAATCTTTGGTTTCAAATCGGATTAGTTAGTATTTCGTTTGGTGTCTACATTTAGAAACAATATTGTTTCGTTTGTTAAGAAGATTGATGTCCGTATATGTGGCAATACCTGTTTTTTCACTAAGGCACAGATTACATTGCTTAGAATTTAAGTTGTAGGTTTTTCATCTTATCAAAATTTTCCACTTAACTACAGGTTCACCAGCCAGGTCCTTTATTTTCTAGTATTTTTTTGCTAAGTTCGATGTTATTTCTTATTTTTTTCAAGCCTGAATGTTTTGTATGATTTGCAAATCTTTGTTTAAAAGTTGTTTCACATGAACCGATATAAATCTTTTCTTTGCGATTTTGAAGGTTTGATGAAATAACTGCTTTATAGGTGATATTTGATATGTATATCTCATAAAGGTTTTTTGTTTGGATGGAGATGGTGCTGCTATCATGCATTTGGGGAACATGTCAACTGTCGGTGGTCACGCAGGTGCTAACTACAACCATATTCTCATCAACAATGGTGTCCATGATTCAGTAGGTGGTCAACCTACTGACGCGTTAAAAAATGATACATTTAATATATGTCAGGTTGCGCTAGGGCTTGGTTATAAAGAGGTAGGTGCGAAATGTTTTAAAATACTGAATTTTTATGAAGTTTTTGTTTTTTAATATCAAGGTGTCGGGAATTTTGGAACTACCATTTCCTGTTGGCTATCATTATATGTGTGTTATGCATGTAGCCTTTTATTTCGAATAAGATAAATTATACCATTATCGATGTTAAGAATATTCCAAAAATCTACTCATTAAATCAAGCTTTCTATTTTTTATCTTCTGTTTATTTTGAACATCAAGTTCTTTGGAATCAGTCTTCCTGAACTGGATTTTTTTGTTTATTTAAATATTTGTTAAAGTTCATAAATCACTAGGGGAAAAAATTTTGCGCTCAGTGTTTTCTGTCATACTAAAAAGATTTTAACTAAAATATCAGTATTAATTAAGGATTGTTTGTCGTTAGTATTGAAGAAACACAACGATTGTTGTCTAGATAGTGTAATCTTTCCTACTTCAGGCTTTTTCTGTGACATCACCGGATGAAATTAAAGAAGCGATTGTGAGGATGAGGACAATGAAAGGACCTGTGTTGCTAGAAATTAAAGTTCGGAAAGGATCACGTAATGATGTGGGGCGTCCTACAAGAACGCCCATTCAGAACAAAGGAGATTTTATGCATTTCCTAGCTATTGATTAATCATGTGCTGGTTGTCTATATGCTTTGCCAGGATAATATAAACCTTTTTGTTTTTTTCATTCATATCCAATAATTCGTGGGTTGATGTAAATGAAAAATTTGAGTAAAAATCCTGATGAATTTGTTGCCTCAGAATCGTTATATTTATATAGCGTAAATTTTTCAAGCTATTATGATGAATATATTTTGCAGATAAATTTTTATCTTTTTACTATGAATATAGATATAATATTTATGTATTTACAAAACGAATGTATTTTTATAGCATAAACTGAATGAGCATAAACAGTGCTTTTTTCTCCGTTAGTCTATATTTTTATTTTCGAATATTGTCTCTTAAGTTTGAAATTGATTGTTAGCTTGAACCAAGTTAAGGAATTAAGTGAAAATAATTTTATGAAAATTTTAAAGTTTGTTCCAATAAAAAAACGGACTTGTAAAGAAATTTTGGCCCACCTAAAAGCGAATATATGATAAGCTGCAAATCGTGTTTGCTAGGCGGTCTTGATTATTTACTGCTTTACCAAAAACCTCTTTGATATAATAAATTAAGCTTGACATAAAATCATTAGTTAACAAATCACAAGTTTTTTGTGTCATATGTTATGTTATTGAAAATACTCCTCAAAACATCCAAACCCTCTCCAATTTTTAGTAAGTATTTATTATGGCACAAACATAAGCAAAGAACATTGCAAGAGAAGAGAAAACGAACAATAACAAGAATAAACATTAAGATAAAAAACAAATGCTGGCAAGGATAGGCACAAAAATTTCCATTATGGTCCTGCTATAATTCTCACACAAAAATTATTTATTCAGTCAAAGCATATTGAAAATTTAAAAATGTCTATTTTACAGAATTATAGTCTTTATTTATGAGGTCTACGAACTATATAAAGAGAGTTAAAAAATGAAATTTTAAAGGTTTTAGACATGTAATTTAGGTTGGATGTACTGTAGAATTTAAATGCATGCGCAGAAAATACCCTGATTAACACTCATATCAACGGGCAGTCAATTTATAGCTCAATATTGCTCACTACCAATATAGGCACGACTTTTTATGTTTAAACAAAATTTTATACATTTATTGTGTGCACTTTTCAAATAGATTTTAAGGGATTCGTTGAGGCCTAAATATCAGGCAGAAAATGGATAATCAAAGTGAGGTTGAATCAGAAGCATTGCATAGAACACGCTTCAAAGCTGATTGTTATCTAAATAGGATTCTAAGCTTGGAATTAATATTTTTTAAAACAAAGCAACCCATTGTCTCTTGATCTAATAAGTATGCTAGGTATTTGACTGAGGTATGCTGTTTAGTGCATGTGCTATTATAGATTATGTTCAAGGAATCTGCTCTTTTAGCTTTCATTATGGAAGAAAAAAAGGATACCTTTGTTTTTTTCTTCTCAAATGTGCACACATAGTTTGTTATCGACAAACCACTCACAAAGTTTGGAAAAGCTTCTGTTTAGGTTGTTTTCTATTTGTTTTACATCTTTATGTTGGAAAATCAAGCAAGAGTCATCTTTGTAAGGAAGTAATCCACAGTCTAGTTCTTGTGTCATGTCGTTCATGAATAGCAAAAACAAACGATGATCGAAAATTGGCCCCTTAGTGACCCCGCATTTTACTAATACTTTGAATCAGAACGTTTTTAAACTAACTTTCACCCTAAATTTTCTATTTCAGAGATAGATAATACTTGAATCAGAAATCTATTCTCCGAAAAAAGCGCATGTATTTCAGATTTTCAAGCCAAATATTGAGATATACTGTGTCAAAGGACTTTAGAGATCAATAAGCATTGTTCCGATGTGACATCCCTTCTCAAAGCATATTGTCATGAAAATATGACGTGTGTTTCGAAAAATCCAGATTGAAATTTATATACATGTTTTTACCTCAATCAACTTTTTCAAAAATCTTGGATGCAATTAACAATAACCATATGGGCCTGCAATTTTTTGGTTCTATCTTTCTCTCGTTTTTCAATAACGAAGCAATTTTTGCTTGTTTACAACCATCTGGAAATATGGTAGTCCTGATAGAAAGATTTATTATTTGCGTGAGTGGTTTCAATAAAAACATTCTAATAAAAGCAATTGGAAGATGATCAAAAACAAACTTATTACCTTGTTTTAAACAAAAATTGGATTCTGAAGATGGGTTTATAGATTTTGCAATTACCTATTCTTTCATTAGGTTTATTTGTAAAAAAAAAACTTTTTTTCTATCAATAGTTCCAGGAGCATCACTTTTAGCTCTGTTAATTAGTTCCTTGTCTGCATATTTTTTCGTTCTTTTAAATTGTTTATAGAATTAATGTCTTATAGCTATTTTTTCTGCAACTTCTTTGTCAAACCACTGCTGAGAATTGCTTTTTATTTTAATTGTTTTCATGGGTGCTATATCATCAATAGTTTGTTTAAATTTTTGTGATAAATCTACAAAGGGCAAATTAACATAAAAATTTCCTCGACTTAATCTTTCATTTAGTGAGTCTTTACTATAGTTGTTC
Source organism: Euphysa ruthae (assembly GCA_035046665.1). Taxonomy (NCBI): domain Eukaryota; kingdom Metazoa; phylum Cnidaria; class Hydrozoa; order Anthoathecata; family Corymorphidae; genus Euphysa; species Euphysa ruthae. Next base: position 9,690 of record JAUZNK010048757.1, read on the forward strand.
ATACTTTTTAAACTTATTAGTACCTGTTCTAAACCTAATGATATTGAGGGTATAAATAACTTATGGTCAACTGATGATCAGAAAGTAATCCCAGCTGCTTGGTCATGTCAGAAGCAATTGAGAGAATGTGATCTAATAAAGACGAGGTGTTTGATGTTGATCCCTAATTAGTTGTAAAAGACCAAATGTAGAACAAAATTCGCTATACTTCTGTAAAAATACGTTTTGGCTGTGAGCTCTGTTGTCGGAAATGTCAATGCTATGATTATCCAAATGATTAACACTTAGGTCACCTAAAAAAAATATAACTTTTCCATTCTCTTAAATTTGTTGAAAAGTATTTTAAAAGGTAAAGACTCAATAAAAGTGATGATATCAAATGGCCTGTAAATTATACCCACGTAAAAGATTTCGCACGAGGGAGGTGATAATCAACAAATATGTTTTTGTGGTGTAATATTAAAATTAAGTTCGTATTTGGTATAACAACACCAGATGTATTTCCTTAAAGTTTGGTATCCACTCTTAATTTCTAATTTTCCTGTCATCTATGGAGTGGTCAAGCTTACTTTCAGTAATTCCAATAATTTATGATTTTGAAATAATTGAAATTCTTCCTTAATATTTAGTTTTTGGTAATATGCTGTTTGCATTTAAATGAATGAAGTGTAAGGCTATTTGCCTAAACGGGAGTCTTAATTGCTGATGTTCATGTATAAGGTTGAGATGTGTTTGAAACAGACATAAATGATCAGAGCACTTCAAAAAAGTCACAGAGGAAACAGGTCTAGTAACAATGTCCCTAAATACCCAATCAAATGGAGATAGTAAAATCATTTGTTTAAAATAATAAACTGAAGACAACACTATCAACATTAAATTCCAAAACTTTAACCTTAGTTTAAACAACCATTTCAAAGCAAAAATCAAGACTGGAATTAATAAAACAAGGTTATGTTTTTCCAAATAAATAGTGTTTTTCTTCAGTAGTTAAATCATAATAAAGGTGACTTGATTTATGTCTAGATGAGTTTAAGGTGGCATTATTTTGATTGAGATACGTAGATTTTGTGTATTTCTCGTAAATACATTCTTGTTGATTAGATTGAGAAAAATTTATCATTGCAGGTAAGTATATGAGTCCATAGAAAAATAAATTTCTGAAGGTAAATCACTTCAGTGCAGTTAGATACAAATAAAAAATAACCTAAATAGTATCAATATAAATTTTAATGAATATTCAAGCATAACAATATGTAATTAAAAAGTTTAAAAAAATCAAAAACAAAATTAACATAAAAATTGGAGTTTAGTAAAGTATATAAAAATTTAATTATTACTGTAAAATAATTTGTTGAAAAAATGAACAATATCAAAAGGATCTCGGCCAATAATACTTGTAACAATCCTGCCAACGTTCAAAACATGTGTTCAACAGGCTCTGTTTCATTTCCCATCAATGCAAACAAGCCCACTATCGCCCAAAAAATTTCCATAAAAAGTTTATAGCAATTTTTAGGGATGGCAATGGCCAAACTTATAGTGAAAGAAAATGACAAAGAACCCATCGTAGCCACATAGATAGGCTTCCACATGACATTGCCCACACTCTCCTTACAGCCACCTACAGGTGCAAATAAGTTAAGAAAAGTCCTTGTTTTCCGGTTAGAATAGCTCACAACATTAAGTACCTTAATAGAGTTCATGGCACGAGCATGACAAGACTATGAAATAATGGACATCGCCATATGGGTAACATGAGTGTCATCAACTGATGTGGAAGAGTATCTAGCAGGAAGTTAAAAACCACAGTAGAATATTGTGTCTACAACAACAACTCGCTTTCTTCTCCCCAACACACCAAGTTGGTTTGCATGACTTAAAGAAGAATTCCTAAATACATTCGTTTTCTGATTAGCTCAACTTGGCAATGAAATTTAAATTTCATTGCCAATTTAAGGTTACACTGTTCCTTGAGATGTAGGCCGTCAATCCAATACACTGTTCTTTGAGATGTAGGCCGTCGATCCAAAACAATTCCTCCCGAGTGTTGCCAACTTTATCAAGCCAATTCAAGTGATCGACGAATGTGGTGTTGATTTTAGAACACATATCACGGATATGTACATTCATCTGAGCCAATCAAGCTGCAAAAAAGTTACGAACATGAGGAAGAATAGCAGAAACAATTAAATTGATGGAAGGTTAGTTTCTTCGAACACACTTACAAATCTCCAACAAACCATCCAAAGTTTTTGAAGGTGAATGATCGCTTAAATTATTTGTTCCACAGTGAATAATGATGGATGTTGTTATTGAATCGAGTGTTTTTCACGCGCCAAAAAAAAATTATCCAATTTATCTTCTCCAACACTAGCATTCTAATAATCTCCAATCGCATCACGAAACGAGAAACTGCAAAATTTTCAAATATTATCAGAATACTTCATATCAGAAACATGAGTTAAGAATTCTTCCTTACAATATTCTGTAGTATAATGACTTTTTGTGATAAAACATCTAGATAACGAATGGCGTCGTCCAGTTCCGAACACATGTCTACAGTACGAATAAGATTTAATAATAAAGTTTTAGTTGTAAATTTAACATTACAATGAAAACCTTCAAACAATAACCCATTGTTAATTTACAAGAAATCGTGGTATTGCATTTGCCTCCTTAAAATCTGTACTCTATTATTAAATCAATGGAAAAAATATAGGATGCAAAATTCCATGATTTTGTGTCTAACATAGCAGGAAGCATTGAAAAAGAAGAAATTCTGCCTTTTTTTGTCAACTCATCTAACTCATCTTGCATAATACACCTGGTAGAACACAGCTAACTTATATTGCATAATATTCCTAGTAGAACACAGCTAACTCATCTTGCATAAATTCCTGGTAGAACACAGCTAACTTATCTTGCATAATATTCCTGGTAGAATACAGCAAACTCATCTTGCATAATATTCCTGGTAGAACACAGCTAACTTATTTTGCATAATATTCCTAGTTCCTGGTAGAATACAGCTAACTCATCTTGCATAATATTCCTGGTAGAACACAGCTAACTCATCTTGCATTCCTGGTAGAACACAGCTAACTTATCTTGCATAATATTCCTGGTAGAAGCATGTGATTTTTTCGTGGATCTAGGAGTAGGTCGATGTTTTCGTATTTGACTCGGTTTTGCAAATTCCAATACTGATGGAGGATTTTTGGTCGCTAACGCCCATAACAATTTTAGTTTCATGTTCTTGTGGCCATTGCCCTTCAAACGCTAATGTTCACATGTGTCCGGAATATTATCTTGAGGAATACTTTGAATCTATATTTTTTGTTGTTCCTTACATTTCACAAGATGAGGACGGAATACTGTTTCCTAACTACTTGTGTAATTCTCATTTCAACAGTAACACAGTATTTACGATTCATCACTATAATTTTGCCCCAGAAAAACAACATTTTATTTATTAAGCATAAAACTATTTAAAATTATAAAAGTATGAAGGTAGGTAGTTAGGTAAGTAGGTGGTTAGGTAGGCAGGCGCGCAGGCAGGCAGATTTTTATTATCTGGAATATTTTTCATCATAAATAGCTAATCATTGCATGCATAATGGATAACTTAGTTAAGCTAGAATAAACATATCTCATAATATGTGATTCTTACCGTTTATGAAAATGTATATAATATGGCTAGATTGGATAGATCACTTAAAATATCTCTAGAAATACATATTTAGGCAGCTGGTATGTATATACGTATGAGATTTATACCTATTAGTTATAACACTTCTAGCTATGTATCCATTTATAATTTATTATTATATTATACAGACACATTCAAAAATATCATAAATCTCGCATTATAACACATATGTATAAATAGGTATATAACTATATTTTTAATCAGTACAACGAACAGTTCTAGCGCAACACTTTTGTAAAGAAATATAATATCAAGATAAAATATATCACTGGCCTCCAGGTGTTGGTTGGGCCTTTTATACAGAAAGCCTTGGGCTACCTGAATGGAAGTTATTTTAAAGAGGACATTTTTCCACAAAATTTTCGGTTTCTGAATTTATTGCCATGTGTGACTTCTTCACGGAAATATAGCCAAGTTGGTGAACAATCTTTGTGAAAACTATTCCCACCACTTGGTAATAGATTTGATACTTTTCCCGACCATATTTTATAAATAAGCGCAATCAACAGAGGGAAATTGTATTTTAAAGTCACACTATATCTCATTTAAAGGGCTAATGCATTTAATTAAACTGAATTTTAAATATATTCTTTAAAGCTGAGATCTTTTGTTTTGAAAAGCCATATATCACTTTACCTTCATTTAATGATTATAGCTATGTTAAATCGTGGAATACATAAATTGTCTTTTGTGTCAATTCACACCAGTCATTTTCAGTAATTTGAACTTCAGATTTTATAAAAATGTCAAATAAATACAATAATAGATTTGTTTTCACCCACTTAATAACATGTGAAAATCCGGAGTTTTCAACTCATCCAAATCAATAAAAATTCGCGTTCATGGAAACGTATAGGAGAAATAGAGGTTGGAAACTAAACAGAATATATTTCCTTACAATAGCTAATATTGTTAGTTAAACAAATTAATAACAATTCTTAACTTTGACGAATGTGATGTTTTTATGTTTTTATCACTGAGAGAAAATATACTGTAGTCATTATATTTGATATATTTATTATGGAAGATGATGAACCTTTACTAACTTCAGAATCAGACAGATGGCAAAAAATTAAATGGTTTTTCTTTCGATGGCTGTACTTACCGTTACGAAGTTTTTTTTGGAGAGATGTTTACACAAGAAGAACTCCAAAAAAGGTAAATATTATTTGCTTTTCCCAGAAATCTTCATGAAAAAGCATTTACAGAAATAACTGGTTGTTTTTATATTTGGCCAATTGAAAATGAAGTAAGTTATATTCGCCGCAGTTAAAAAAGTAGTATGTTGGCGCTCTGATTTTCTTTTGAATTTTCAAAGCGCAAAAATTTCTAATTTTTAAGCTCCGAAGGTATATTTTCATTCAAAAAGATTGCGAACACATCTATCTTATGCTGAGTTATAAATACTTAGCTTCAGATTGCAATATTTCATCTCCGCCATTATATGATATTCGTTGTGTATTTCCTATTTATAAAATTATTCTAAAAATAAAACCGTTTAAAAATAGGAGGCTTTAAGTCAAATAAATGCACAAGTTATTATTTTGCTAATAATTATTGAGAGAATCTATTCAATTTTCTCGAATTTTGATTCTGTAATTATTCAACCTCTAGTATTTGTTTATTTATTTGCGGTGTTTTTTATTTAAAATAAAAATATAACAAATAGAAGTATCCTTCACTATTTATAAAGTAAAAGAGCTGAATGTTTACTTTTTTTCCGAACGCTATAAATTTTTCTTATTATACAGGATTTATTCACAAAAATTAAGAAATGAAACTTTTTCGAAGCAATATTTTGTGGTTGTTATCTGAGCACAGCGTTTTTATATTTGTTTAAACAAAAAAAGAGGCGCAACTATGTTATCCCAATTTTTGGGGAAATATTTACATAAAAAAAGAAATATACTCTTAAAAGACGTATATATGATGGTCCGAAATATCGATGGACCGACATACTAGTAAAGTAATAAAATCTTAAACAACTGCTTTAGTACCAATAGTTATTTTCAAGAGTTATTGTCTTGAAAGGAAGTTTCTAATATTTATAGTGACTTTTTTTTTGTATAGTATACTTCCGTCTTTAGCAACTTCTAATATAAGGATAATGTTTTATTATTTTTTTAAAATTTCTAATTCGTTTTAAGATACTAAATAAACAAACGTCTAGTAAAAAAGCAAAAAGCTAAACCGAGAACCATCCAATATACACACTTGTTGTTTTATTCGAATCAAACCAAATCCCGAAATGTGCTCAATTTGAAATTTTTCCTAGTATTAGCTCCACCAATGTAGGTCTAATTTACCCAAAAATATAAAGGGAATAGTGGAGCTTAATATGTAATGCTTATTATTTTCTATTGAGCAGGCCTTTGCTTTGTGTTAAATGGAAATAATAAATTGAATGTTTTCCAAGGTGAAAAAAGAGTGCTAATTAAACAGCTGAACAAGAATGAGCAACTAAAATATCTACAACAAAACATGCGTTGATTTTTTCTTTAAGATTTACTAAATTATATAGATATGTCGGACCATTGATCTGCCCCCGTAAATATATACGTTCATGGTCGCTGAGATACAAAAGTGCTGCTCATGGCAAAATAATATTAGGGCGTATATGTACACCAGTAGCTTATATATTGCTTAGTTGCCGAAACGCGTCTTTGAAGACGTATATATACGTTCATGGCATCCAAAGGTTTAAAAACTACTTTAATCTAAAAATCTCTTCCCAATTTTCAGTGATGTATTGAAAACCAGGAACTAATGAACTCAAGATTTATGCTTCTTTGTAT
>JAUZNK010048768.1:0-16195 GCA_035046665.1 Euphysa ruthae
TATATATATGTATGTATATTATATATATATATGATTTAAAAGCATGCCATGAGTTAAATAATTATTCTGGCTGCATTTCGGAAGAAAACCTGCTCCCGTCTTCAAGTAAAGTACAAATAAATATCAAGAGTTTATATAATTTTTTTAGTAGGATCAGAAATATGTCCGTAGGGATTAGCAATAGTTATTTATTTTAAGAAACTAATAGTAATCCTACTCACAAATTATATAAACTTATTTGAACTTTGCCTGAAGAAAGGAGCAGGTTGTTACCCAAAAATTCTCAATAAATATTTAACTCATGACATGTTTTTAAATTATTATTTACCTGCTATGAGTTGACAAATATCTAAAACTCCAGGAAAAACCAGTAAAAACCAGGAAAAGAATGGGTTTGAAGTGCTGTTAGCATGAAATTAATATAAATCTAACATTAAAGGTAAATAAAAACAGTGTTTAATTTTGATAAGGGAAAAAGAAGATTTTTGAATTAAAAATGTTTTGAAAAAGCTTAGAATAAATCTGAAGTTTTAATGGCAAACAATCATCCTAAAGTTTTAGAAATATCTATTAAGTGATTTTTGAGAAAAGTGCGTGCGTGACACACGTATGTCCGGAAAGAAAGTGAAGCTGTTTCCGAAAAAAACTAAAATACTGAAAAAATTAGCTTTTATGAGAACCAATTCTGAAAAATTGAAAGCAAATAAAATGGTTTTCAAAAATGATGCTAAGTTGAAATGAGCACGAAAATTAAAAATTTTGCCAAAATGTTTCTCATAACATAGTTAGTCTATGTACTAAAATATAACTTTTAACGTATTATATACCAAATGCTAACCTTTCTTGGTTTTCCAACCTCGCAAACTTCTGACTCTAAATAAGTTCTGAAAAAAAAAAAAAAAAAATAAATAACAATACTTCTACGGCAATCATGCTATATTTCATTTATTATATTTATTTATTATATTCAATTTTATGTAAAATTTAAATAACATTTATGAAGTTATTAGCAATTGACTTAAATGCATATTTGAAAAAAAAGGACATTAGCAGCTTGAAAAGATGTTAAAGAAACATTGTGCACCTGCAAATATAATTTATTAAATAGCTTTTATTTTTAGGAAATGTCACATATGCTAGTCTCTACATAGCAAAATAATTATATTTATGAGATCATATCAAAGCCTTTTAAGAATGGGGATGTAGTTTAAATGTCATTTCAAATACCCAATAAGAAATTTGCATGGCAATGTGCTGATAAAAATGAGACAGTTATTATAGTAGTTATACAGTAGTGCAAATTTGCAGTACATGGCTAGGAGGTCAAACAATTATTATCCACTCAGCTTCATTTAAAATTTGAAAAAACATAAATGTAAAACAAGAAAATAAGTCAAAATCATCATCATCAACACCAACCTACTTACTATAATATAAGAGCCAAATTATAAATCGTAAGGCAAACAAAATAGGAGATTTGCCACCCAAGGCTGACAACCAAGTCATATGTTACCACCATTTTTGCGAAGTCTAGCGGGTAACATGATGCAAGCAAATTCATGAGACAATATTTTCTTTGCCAAACAAGAAATACAATTAGAATGAATAATATTGATGACAGAGACAGTTCAAAGAAAATCTTGTTTTTCTTGTTATAATTGATGGCCCCATTCATATAAATTTTTCAATAAGACAGGATTTAAAAATTTCAAACCTAATTCCAATTTTACAGTCCATAACAAAAGAAGATGAATCAAATCCATCCAGAAGATCTTGCATTTCAACATAGGTAATACCATTTTCAACGTAACTGCTTTTAAGCTCTGGAACGTAAGGTCTAAGTACATCTACCATCAGTTTCTGTAAACAGCTTGCTTCACGCTCACTAGATTTCTTTATGATAGAACCTTCGTTACCAGCAACGAAACCACCTGAATAACATTCATGGTTGAATAAAAAAATATCACAATTCAAGCCCTGAAAAGTAGTTTCCTGACAAATTTATAGGCTTTAATCAAACTTTTATACACTAGTCAGTGTACACCTAGCTTTGAAATGCCTCAGAAAATGTTAAATCAAATAACTTAAAACCGACACTTTCATTCATTCATTACAGATTCAAATTAGATTTATGAATCAATGATTCAGTTTGAAATCCTGACTACTTTATTTCAATTTTAATGAAAATGACATATATGAATTTACATGTAGCTATTATAACTGCCTAAAAATGTTTGAAGACTACAGAACAAGTATACTTTAAATTTTTGATTGGTTTATCAGCATTAAAACCAGAATTTATTTTGACAATGAGAAAACTAAATCAATTCCATTCGTAACTAAAAATAAATCTGGAAAGCGAATCTGTTGGACATTATATATCATTATTGGAATAGAGACCATGCAGGTCTAATTAAATACGAGATAGAATAATGCATACCTGAATGTCCTGCTAGCTGTATCCATGGGTACGGCTTTTCGTAACCTTGTATAAACGGAGACCAACGCACCACTTTTCTTAGTTTAATCCACATACTTTCCTTTAGAAAAAAATACAACACATTGAAGGCTAAATGGAGGGATTTAAATGAAAATATTTCGTTTTAAAATGCAGATATTTAAAAAAATCTTTGCTGTCAAAAAAAAAAAAAAAAAAAATAATAAAAAAAAAAATATATATATATAATGATATTTCTAATTGATGAGTAACAAATCATTTTTAAGAATAAGCTCTAAAATAAACAACTTTGGGAAAACTCCTAACAAAATAGCAACTATGAAATTCAAATATTACATTATTTGACTGATGTTTTTCAACAAATTATTACAGTTATATTAAAATAAATTACTTAATGAATAAAAAAAATAACGTTCGATTAAAAACAGTATTGCGGAAAGTGAAGAATACTAGTTTATATCAGAAATTGATGTGTTAGTGTAAACTGATACATATCATTTGTTCTCAAAATCCTTTTTTCAATGAAACTATGTGGTTTAAAATATATCTTTAAATAATGGTAAATATTGCATGGTGAATATTGTTATGAACTTCTGTTACGGAATATAAAAATTACAATTATAAATCAATTTTCAGGACAGTAACAGCTATAAATCTTTAATCCTCCTTATGTGCATTAAGCAAGTAACACATTCAAATCTTTAATTCTGCTTATGTGCACTAAGCAAGTAACACCTACAAATCTTTAATCCTGCTTATGTGCACTAAGTAAGTAGCACCTATAAATCTTTCATCCTGCTGATGTGCACTAAGCAAGTAACACCTACAAATCTTTAATCCTGCTGATGTGTGCTAAGTAGGTTAATTTTATAATACCACCAAAACATTATCTCAAAAAAAATAATAACAATAATAATAATAAAAAAACAATAAAACAAAAGATATATAAATGTAGCATACAGTTTTTTTTATGTGCAATAACCATCACTAACCAAAATATCCTTTGTCAAACTACTGCACAAACTAACAAAGCAGCAACTACACAAACTAACAAAGCAGCAACTACACAAACTTAAAGTTTTTACACAAGCTATATTCTAAAAACCAAAACAACTTAATTTCTTTAGTTCTCAGCCAATTAAATAACTTATGGACCATGATTTTATCAATTTGAGCTACATTTTCTAAATGTTAGAAATATTTAAATCAGCTAGCTTTATAAACATAGCAGCGTGGTATTATTAATCTAATTGGATAAAGATTTATACTTAAATTCTGATCACTATGATGTGAACAAAAGATTCAAACAATTCACTACATAGAAAATTTTGTTTCTTTCCTAGTTAAGACACAAGCAACAGAGCTATATTATAAACCTTTACAAACAACTATTTTTACAACACATACCAAATAAATAAAGATGTTAATTTTCAGTTTTTAGCACATTATTTATCCTTTTTCATACTGATCACAAGTTTCTTTGATAGATTATTTTTAAATTATGTAACATATAAAATAAAAATCAAATCATTTTGATTGGTTGATTTAAAAAATATATAATTATAATTATAACCATGGTTTAAAAATTGATCAAATTTTGACTTTTTGAATCACAATATCAAAGAGATATATAAATGTTTCACCATGCTGACTTTTTTTAAAAATAGATTGTTTACATAGGTATATGGTTTTATGATACCCATTTCTAAAGAGCAAGGAATCGGATTAGATTTTTTTATGTACTTAAAAATTTCTCTGTCAACCGTACTACAACCATTCAAAAATTTCATGTGTATGTAATAAGACAGGCAATACCATAATCATATATTATTATTAACTATCGCTGAAAATGAAGAGTCAAAAGTTTTTCAAATTATTAACTTTTCCCTCTTATATGCCTTGACTATTGAAGTGTTAATGGATGTACAAATTTATGCAATGGACATAAAGGAATTTCCTGAGCTGGAACAGTTTTTGTGGAATAACACTTTAGCTGTATAAAACATTTAATTTACAAGGGATTTCCAACAGAACTCCTAGCTATACAATGCGATGTGAATTTTACGAACTTTCTGATCTGGAAAAGGGTCTTTACATTTACAAAATATGAATAAAATTCCATATTTCGTTCACTGCAAATATAACATGCAGATTATGATATATTTTTCACAATCATAGATTTACATAATTCATTAGAAAAATTAAAGATTATGTATATTATTTGAAAATATTAGAACATTATTAGATAAGGAATAATTTCTGTATGTATGACTGATTTTACACAATTAAATGTATTATTATTAAAATTTTTTTTACATCACTTTAACTAAGTCATTGCAGTCCATTACATTAAAGAAGAAAGTTGGATAGTTGATTAAGTTATCATAGCAAATTATTCTAAGATTGATTCAAGTGGTTTATCTGTCGCAATACTCATTGCCTGACTGATTTGTAAAATATTTCTAAATTTCTAAATTTGTGTCAAAAACAGCGATTTGCCGCCACAAAGCTTTTTTAATAAAAAATTTGGTTTAAAACTTCCTTTCACAATTTTATTTTTATGTGAAACTGATAGATTTATTTGACATGGTTAAGTATTATTAGTATGCTTTCAAACCTATCTTCATAAAATGGTTGTGTGCTTTATTTGCTAAAGAAAATGAGTTTGCTTACTCCTTAAACTGTGTGTCTTTCCATAAAAGAGGGTGTACTTAAATATTCTCTCTTTTCTGATTTGATAAAATGTGATGCTTCATAACAACATGTAAATGAAAAGTTGCAGAATAGCTCATATTCTAATCAATTTCATATTTTACAGTATTGTTATATGTATTGTTAATAATAGTTTCTTATTTTTTTATATTCTTATTTTTTTATTCTCTGTATGTCCTACCACAATCTAAGAGAAATAAATAAATATCTACACCTACTAAATTGTATTTTCATTAACTAATACTTGATATATGTCAAAATCTTCATCTTACCTTATTCATGAGTTTTTTGTGAAGAATTTCATAAATTATTATTACAACTGTTCTTAATAAATTTTTTATAAAAATAAGCTTTTAAATGGTTTATATTAAAAATAAATATATATTGAAATAAATAAAAAATATAAATAAATAAATAAAATAAATATGAATATAAATATATATTTGTGATAAAATTAATGTATAGTTTGTGAAAATTAGAATAAAAATTGTCCTTGGTCAAACAATAATTTTTCATTCAACACTTTAAAAACAGATATTTTAACTATAATATAAATCTTATTTTAGCGAACTCCAGAAATTTATCACTAAAAACGAATATATAAATAGTGAAGCTAGTTTCCAATGAAGCAAAATGCAAATTAAAGTTCCTAATAAAATTATTCTTTTATGAAGCTATTAGATTTTTATCTTCACCTTGAAAATATGAAACTGAAGATGAAAGGACTATACTTCACAAAATAAACAATGAGTAGTTAAAAACATTCATGGCAGAGAGCAACAAAATACCTCTTGGAAAACATGTCTATAACACTGAAGAACTTTTGACTCAATCTGATAATTCTGGCCATTCTTAGTGATTCTGGAAGTGAATTAGGACCTGAAATTGCATCAAAAACTGACCAAAAAAGTACCGCTTCTTAAAATTAAGACCTAACAGAGGAAGAAGTGCCAATGTTAATGTTGACAAATTATAATCACCATCATCTACGCAGCATCAGCATTTTAATTTTTAAATTAAGGGGTTAAACATATAAAACAACCGGTTCACGACCTTTTTGTTTACAATCGTTTGAGGCTATATCATTTATGCTTAGATAAAGAAAAAGGCTTATATGCCAACCAAAAGAAATAAAAAGAATAAATTTTGTTGAATGCAATAAAAATAACATTGTTTACTTAATGCTATTATAGATTCCTAAGTAGCTTTACTATTATTCTTATTTGTGTCAAAATCGTGATTACTGAAAATGTTTGAGAGTAAACATAATATCATAACTAATAACATACTAAACTTTGGAGAGATCTCAGGAGCAAAATTTGAATTTTCAATGTTGCAAATTGACATAAGCCTTGAAAAAAATAATATTTGGAATACAGTGAAGCATGTCAGTTTAAACTAGAAGATAAAATTCCAACACATAACAAGACAACCAAAAAATTTTAAAACAACCAATATAACATCCTATTTAATAGAGAAAACAGTGTTATTTGAATAAATTATCAAAACTATGTTAACATTTTGTTCAAAAGTCTTATTGTTGATTTTTATATTTAGTGATGTACATGGAGCTGTTTTAACATTGACACTTTAAATGCTATGATGTCATTACCTGATAATATGATTATTGGAAGTGACACTCTGAAATCTAAAATTCAAAGTTTAACAGTTTCAATATTTTCTTTGTTGCTTTAGAAACTAGAATAAAATCTGGAAAATCATCCAATATCCAACCATTAAAAAATACTTTGTCCCTATGGAAAACCATTTAACCATAGGTAATTTAATAAATGCATTATGAAATACCACTTGTAATTGCAAGATTTTTCTTTAATATAGTAGTTTTGAAAAGAAGATTTCTTTTCTAAAGAACCTACATTTTTTGGATTATTTTTAGAAAATACCTTTTAAAAAATGGAAATCCTAATAGAAATTAAATAACTAAAAATTACCGTAATGTCTATCTAGTTACTCGATGATAAGGTAAGTCTTTATGGCCTTCCATGATTTTTTCTGATAATGGTTTTGGTGGAAAAAAAATTAGTATATTATTATATATTTGAAATTTTTTTGACTAGAATAATTAATAAATAATTAAAAAAATTAAAAAATAATTTTAAAAATTTAATCAGCCAATAATTAAAAATCAATGTTTTCTTTTTTAAAACTAAATTAGCATTATTTGTGTTTAAGTATATTTTGCAAAATAATATTCTTTGTCATGTAATTATTACTAAAAAAGTTAAGGTAGAATATTATTATTATTTTCGTCTAATAAAATCAAAAGTAAGACTAACACCAATCAAAATGATTAAGGTCTATACATGGGAATGGTAAACTCCCTTCTCCTAATTCTAAATACGAACTGAAAAAATTTAGATCAAAATTTATTCACTAAAATTAATATATAGATTACGTGCATCATCAAAATTTTTTGCATACAACAGAACTTTTAGTCATCAAATTAGAAAAAAAGTCCAATTAACAAGAATAGTTGGTATTACCAGAAGAAAACTTCTCCCAAGAATATACTCATCATAAAAAATAGCATTTGGAGTTACCACTTTAGTTCATGTTTAGCCTAAAACCACTATTAAAATAACGAAAACTATAAAAAAAAAAAAAGGCTCACACCAAAGCTGAAACTAATTTTTTTTTGTTAAAATACTCAAAAGTTTTTTATTTATACCGGTCAGAGAATGGAAGAGATGATGTGGTATTTTTTCGTTAATTTTTTGATACAATTCTAATAATAATTTTAGCGGTTTTATTTTAATAAATCTTTTTTAAATTAGTAATTATTTATAAAATTTGGTGTGGTATTAAGCTATAGAATTTAAACCTTGCTACTTTTCAAGTAAAAAAAAATAAATGTCTCTAACATAAATAAATAAATGTTATATTGATATATTTATTGCAAACTGATGTCAATGTCAGATCATAGGTTACAATGACTTATACCATAAAAGGTTTCCTTTTTTTGCTTGTAAATAAGACTTCCTAGATACAAAGATACAAAGTGCTGGGAAAATATTTATGTATGAATATTTATATCCTTATATCACACTGTATGTAAAGTGTTTATTTCATTTGTTGACTTCCTTTATGTTCTGTTTTTACATTGTTTTTGAATTTAAAAATGTTTCCATCAATTTAGTTTTTAAATCTTAACAATTCTTATTAACATGAGGTAAACCGAGAATTTAATAAAGGTTTACATGTGCTGGAAAAAAGGATTTTGGCCTAACGCCCTTATTCCAGTTGGTCTTTTTCATTATCCAGCCTACTAGTGGTGACATAACCTTGTTTTTGGTAACATAACCTAGGTTGATTAATTTTTATTGAGTTCTGTATCTCACATGACTATTTGATAGATAAAGTTACTCTTTTGATCTAATTAATGTGTTATCGTAAAAAAAACAAAACAGGTAATTTTATACGTTAACAAGATGTTTATATTAAAGTTGTAAATTTGAAGCACAAGCTTCATTACTATTTACTGTTTTCTATACCACTATGATGTAGAATTATGCTTGTTTGTATTGAATTGTTTGCCAACCTAGTCAATATTATTATTTAGTTAGATTAAAATGAAGCAAAATTTTGATAAAACAAGCAAAATTTGACATGATATATGATAGCACATATTTGTTTACTTAAAGAATACAGTTATATTGTAAAGCTTTAGAGCAAAATCTGAATCAAACGCAAAAATATCAGAAATTTCATTATTGTGGACTATCTTTTTAATTTTAATATAATAATTTTTGCATTAGATCCAAGTGCTGGTATATAAATAATTTTATACTTGAAAATATAACAGTATTCCAGAAAGTATGTCATTCTTGGCAGCCAAATATTAAATATTTATAACAACTCTTAATCATAAACACCCACTCATAGACAAACAAACACTTTTAATAAGTTTCTAAATAAATTTCTAAAGAAAGCAATTGGAATGCCATAACTTTGATCTAAAACTTATTATTAAGTTAAAAAATAAATAAAATAACTAAGTAACTTGGCTAACATCTGAAGAAAGCTAATAGTAGTATACAAAATTGTATAGAAAATAATTTAAATTTAGACGACATCTTTTTTTCAGCCTTTAATAAATACCGAAATAGATTCTATTGGGGAATATACTATTAAACAATAACATAAAAGAATCTATTTCAGAGAATTAGATTTGTCTTAAACCAAATATAAACTTTAATAAAACAAGAAAGTTTGAAAACAGTTTTTAATAAATTTGTTTATTACAATATTAGGATTTTTGTTCCATAAGCGGAAGAAAAACAAGAAAATTAAAAAAACAAAAACAAAAATATAGTCCGGAAAATGTATAAGATCTATTTTATGAAAGTTTATATATTTAAGAAATAAAAAACAACAGCATATATTTTAAATAAAGTTCAATTTTTAATGTCATACCACACCCTAAAATATCTAATAAACAGTTTCCCTCCAACACAATGCTAACTGGCATTTTTGAAAAATGGATCATTGGATACATTGAAATATTCTGAAGGTAGAGATATATGAGTCAAAAGATGTCTTATCTGCTCCTCCAACACCATAAAATTAACTTTTCTGCAATTTCCTGAGACCAGATGCTACATTTTCGAACAGGACACATAAACGTTCTAAAGCCTCGTTATAAAAATAATACATCTGAGAACGTTAGAGGATCTCTTTTATCCTTTTACCTTGACACCTCTGTTGTAAATAACGACTCGCGAAAAGCTGCGTAGTACTGGGGAAACTGCTTCTGCGCAATAAATAATAATTTGTCGTCATAAGATGTGATTTTGAAAAAATAAACACTTTTAGTGTTAGCTTCGAATTTTCATTAATATTAATATTTATATTATTGCACGTTTTTATTATTAATTATTATTATAAATTATTTTATTATTAACAATCAAACATAAATAAGTAATTAATAAAGAATTAAATCAATAGTTTTAAAAAAGTGTCTTTGTTATTTTTTTTCCTAACTTTGTCATAGCATGCACAAAATCCTCTGCGAGTGAGACAGATTATGCAGCAAACTATTGTTCTCTTCAGCAGATACTTTTACATCAAAAACACTTATAATGATCTTAGATCCTACATCTTAGCCTTCAGAACGGAGTGTGCAAATATGGAAATTAAGGATCTGTGATTTCAGGTAAGTCTGCAAAGACTAGCTAGATAAAATATAGAATCGTTGGTAGGAAAAATGATTGCGATCAAATTGTTTATCAGAAAAATTTAAAAAGCGATTTTCTATTTTTTAGACAAATAGTCATTAGTTGCTTTTAAAAAAAATTGGATGAATGAGCTAGCATAATATCAACACAAATTTTTAATACTTTACGTAATCTTCTTATTTTATATTTCCAGGAAACAAGCTTTTCAATCTTCTACACAGATGTATTTGCAAAGAATATTTATAATGAAAACAGAACTTCTTATATGAATAATGAATATACCTATGTAAAAGTATATAATGAAATGATGGTATCAAAATATACACTCAAATGATATACTTGAATGATATCATAATACATAATTGGGTCTCCAGAATATAAAAATGCATTTATCTTTTTGATTGCGTATGTAGTAAATACAGCTTCTCTAAATTACATCATATTCCACAACTTATTTTAGCAGTTTAATTTTCTTGTTTAAAATTTGAGCAAAAAAATATTTATAAAACCAGTTAACCATTTGTACAAATACCAAAAATTCACCTCATCCATTTTTATTATCGACCAGCAACAAAAGCAACTAATAAGTTATAACAGATAATGTTAATAATTAAAGTATTACTTGAATAAAAATACATCCCTAAATATTATGTTTATTTAGATATAGCTAACATTAAATCAATATACAACCACTTCAAATTATAATCACTATGACATTATTAGTTAGCAAACAATATATGTGTGTAGGATCAAATCTCTAATGCTGCATTTATAAAAATCAACTGATAGAAAATTGCACAACCCTGCAAAACTAAATTAAGTCTAACTAATAATATGAAATTCTTAGACCAATATATCTCTTAAACATTGATAAATAATCTTAAACTCAATAACTTTTTTTTTTTGCATATATCTTAAGAAATTCTATATCTTGTTTATCTCAGCTTGCCAACCTTTACAATTCATACAATTTAAATTTAAACATCACGTTTCCCTAACATTCACTTGCATTTGATTATTATATAGATAAACGTGCATAGAAACTCTTTAAATATTTAAAATTCTGTACTATATCTTATTTGTTGATAGAAATAAACTTATTTTGTTGAGATATACCTGCAAATAAATAACATACAAAATATATTAGGAAGTATTGTGAAATTCATAGGTTAAAATGACAGTTAAATTCAAAACTGCTAAAGTCAAAAATTCAAACTTATCAAAATTTTGAAAAGTTTATTAATTTCCAAATCCTTGAATAAATATATTATAAAAAAATTGTTTTATTTTTTTACAGCTTATATATAACCTTTTAGTTTAATTAATCTTTTACCAGCCCGATATTTTATTTTATGGCAGCCATAATTCCACTATTTTTCTTGGAGGTGGTCTCTAAATATCCCGTTTAAAAAAAAATCTGCATCTTTTTGATTATCACCAAAGAACAGTGTATATTATTTGAACTATTTCTAATACCGTCTATAACAATGAAATACACTTACATAAGAATATTATCATAACAATATAATATAATATTATATAACAACAAAACAGGCAACCAAATCCACTCTT
This sequence comes from Euphysa ruthae, assembly GCA_035046665.1. NCBI lineage: Eukaryota > Metazoa > Cnidaria > Hydrozoa > Anthoathecata > Corymorphidae > Euphysa > Euphysa ruthae. Next base: position 11,938 of record JAUZNK010048768.1, read on the forward strand.
TGTGTGATAATTGGCAAAACATGGCACACATTTCATCCCCTATTCTATTCATTGTCAGAAAGTGCACTTAACTCTTCATTATTGCCAAACTTATAAATCTCTTCATTTGTCTAAACTTGCTTTCTTCTTGAAGATTTTGGCTTTGAAGTAGCTGGAAGTTCTGCCATATTTTATTCAAAAGTAAACACTTGAAAATTGTATTAGAAATGATGTAATATAAAATAAACTGTAAAAACTACAAAAAAAGCAATAATTAGTTGTGATGTTCAGACTTATTATTGCTGATGAGCATTAATGAAATCAGATGTATGAAACTGTAATAATATGGCAGGAACATTTAGAAACCGCTATTGAAAACGTTTTCAGGCCCAGGCCTTAAACTAGATTTTTCCACAGATGATCACAGAGGCCAAACGATTCAACATTCTACTAACTTTGTGTAAAGTTTGAGCACAAAATTTAAATTAAAGTTCAATGTTATGAAGAAGAAGAAGAAGAAAAAAAAAAAAAAAATAGGTCAAGGATATCAAATGAAAAACCTATGGCGTATAAGAAGTTAGCAATTAAAAATTTTTTTCCAAAAATTTAACCCTATGCATATTATTTTCAAACCGGGTATTGAATTAGTTAATGGAAAAAAATAGGTATAAAGTCGTACCAAAAAGTGGCACTGTAGGAGCACTGCGAAAATGAAAGCAAGAAAAAAAAAAAAAGAAGTTTTTCATTCCATTAAATTTTAAACAGGATCTAAAAATGTTTTAATCTTTTGCTATAACTGTAGCTAATGTTGTAGATCCTCAGATTTAAAAAAATCATGTCTTATATTTATAACAGCTTTCCAGAATGTCTTAAAAGAAAAATTTATACCACCATTATAACTAATATAAACTCTGGAAATTTAATCACATCTTTTTGTCAACAATACAATTTTAAATCAGGATATATGGAAACAAAACAACTAGAAAATATATGTTTTTTTAATACATTCAGCACTTTAAATGAAAATGAACCAGGAATAAGAAACTATAACTTCAAATAATTGCATCAGTTGATAAATATTAACATAAAAAATAAGCTATGAATCAAATTAATTTTAAATCTTGTTTTGCGCTATTGATATCATAACTCAGAATGCTAAATGAGAATTAAAATTTCCCTGGAGTAAAAAAACTATCATTGAAATTTCGATTAAGTTAAACTAAATGAGTCTATCTAACTGATTTCAATATGACGGGTTAAAACCACGCAATCTTATAAAATAAACGCTAATCACTGTCACATTCATAGTGAGTTTAAAAATTATATATCTCTACATAGATGGCCAAATTCATTCAGCTGAGGGACTTAGAAATTATTTTTGTTTACAAAAACCCCTCCTAAAGGTCATACATTCTAAGAAAGATCTTTGAATCATTGGTTAACTCGTCACTTAAGAGTTGCTCAATCTGTTTTTTGAGCATTAGTATGGTTTTTGTTCTGGTAGGTCCCCTGCTGATACTCTGACTGTCATCTGTGAATGTGTCTATCAATCTCCTGATACTTGAGGTGAATCCAAGACGGTTATACTTGGCATTCTAAGGTATTCTAAAAGGTGTGGCATACTGGACTTCTCCATAAGATGAGGACATATATTTCTGGTAAAGCCTTGAATATCCTTAAGTCTGACAGAAAAATCAAGGTGGTTTTCCATGGCCACTCGTTAAACAATTACTCTGTAAATTCTGGTGTCCCTCAAGGTTCTGCTCAGGGACATACTTATTTTTAATTTTCATTAATGAATTTCCTGATACTATTCTTTGTAAGCTTGCTATATTTGCAGATGGTACTACTTTGAACTCATCCTTAGGGAAGACATACAAAGCTTTTGATTAGGTTGAAATGACATGTAATTTGGAAGATGTTCTTCACACTGATGTCGAATGGAGTGAAAATGAAGAAAATGTAGCCTCATTGTCATTTCTTTATGATGTATAAGTATGATCAGTGTTCTGATGATTTGAAAGAGTTAACACCTTCACTCCAGACATTCTCAAGGACCACAAGGTTTTCATCTGCTACTTATCTTTTAATGGTACAAATGCCTAAATTCCACAAGAGCATTTATTCACCAAGTTTCTTCCCAAGTACTGTTAACTTGTGGAAACTGCCTTCTAATTGATTTCCTTAGAACTATTATCTTCTATCCTTTAAGTCTTACATCAACCAATATCTCTCTCAGTTTTTTAAGACCTGGTAAATAATAATTTAAAATCATGTCACAAGTGAAATATTTTTTTCTTTATTCTGGTTATTCTATGATTTTAAATTATTATTTACCTGCAAAGATGACTGAGATGTAAAATCAAAATATTTCAAGAACTGATTAATCTTTATCTCTTGTATTAGTTTTCTGCCTAAGTAGTGGCTTTGCACACAATTTGCATGTTTATGTCTATAAACCTTTTGAATAATCCTCACTACCAATATCTATTAACCATAGATATAAGACTATAGCAAATAAGAAATTTTATTTAGCCTAAAATGACCATATTAAAATCACATTAAGGCTTCATTATGAATTTTCAAAAATTTAAATTTTCGATCGTTACATTTTGCAAAAAAAAAAAAAAAAAAAAACAAAAAAAAAAAAAAAAAAAAAAAAAAAAGCGAATTCATCAACGGTTTTGCTGGGAGACTAAAAAGCTAAAAATAAAATAAGTGCTCCTCAGGTTTAAAAAAAAAATAAATACTGAAATTAATTTCATTGTAAAATTTACATATAATTTGTAACATTTCAAGAATGATTTATTTTTTATTTTATAACATTTTTGTTATCATATTTTGTTATAGTTGGATTGAATTTTAGTTTATACCAGTTTCATTTTTTAAATAGTCTCCCAGTATAAAAGCAACAAAATAAACGTTATTTAAAAACACCTTTAAAAAAATATATATATATATATATATATATTAATACCAGCGCTAAAATTTTTAAAAATTAAATGCTAAGAAAATCAAATTGAAAAACAACTCTAGGGCATAATAAGAAAATCGAGGAAATTACAGTTGTCCAAAAAATAGCCTCAACAATTGCACCGATTGAACTCAAAATTAATGAAATTAATCTAGAGCGCTTCACAAAAAAAACCATTTACATACACACGTACAGAAAAAAAACATTTGATACAATTAAGTCATAACAAAGCATAACAACAACAATAAATTGACTACTTCATTTGACTAAACTCACTCAACTTTAAGAAGTAATTATCATTTTTTGTATTACATTTAAATATATATATATATATCTATAAAAAATCAAACTCCAAGCCAACGCAAATTGATCATAAAATTTTGTTTCAAATAATAACTTTTCTCAAGGAGGAGCGTGAACACATTAACATTTCAATAAATAAAATCAAAAAATCTCAAATAAAAAAAAGAGCAATCTTCAAAAATGATATAACCATAATCTAAATCTAAAAGTTTACTAAAAACGGTTTATTCAAAAATAGCCTTTGATAAACAATTGTGCTTTTCTAATAGGAAAAAATAGATTTGCTTTATTATAAAGAGAAATCAGTAAAATATAATAAATTTATCAGTGAACAGATTTGCTATAAATAAATGAATGGAATGGATGAAGAAAATGAAAATAAAAATTTTTCAAACTACCAATAATTAAAAAAAGAAGAAAAAGTTTTTAGCTTGTATTTTAAAGATTTTGAGGTTTAGAAAGAAAATTAATGATCTTCCCAAAAAGTCAATTTTTTAGAAACTTTCTTCCGATTTTAAAAGTGTTCTTTTTAAATATTTGATTACAATGTAAATAAGGCCAAGGGTTATTTTTCTGTGTTACATTAACCATTCCTAAATTTAATGAACCGTTGTTTTACAATATTTTAAAAACTCAATCACTACTCTAAATTATCTGGTAGATTATTAAATAGTTATTTCCACAGAATATAGCAGAAATCAGTTTTGTGTCATGTACAAACAGTTGATTTTGCCAAGAAACAGTCATAACAATGGTTGGCAAACATACTAATTAGAATGATAAAAAAACCCAGCTCCTATCGATGTATGTATGTATGTATGTATGTATGTATGTATGTATGTATGTATGTATGTGTGTGTGTTTGTGTGTGTGTGTGGTGTGTATGTTTGTATGTATGTATGTTTATGTGTGTGTATGTGTGTGCGTGCGTGTGTTTGTGTGCATATATATATTTATATATATATATATATATATATGTATATGTTGTGTGTATATATATAT
>JAUZNK010048779.1:0-16193 GCA_035046665.1 Euphysa ruthae
ATAATGATCTGATCATAAAAAGTAATATCACATAATGATCTGATCATAAAAAGTAATATCACATAATGATCTGATCACAAAAAGTAATATCACATAATGATCTGATCATAAAAAGTAATATCACATAATGATCTGATCATAAAAAGTGGTAACATTAATAGAACTCATATATCATTACAAGGCTTTTTTTTTCTTAATTTAATTTGATTTGGACCCAAAATCACAACAAAGCTTTTCTATATCAGCCACTCGAGACAAGAGAAAAATTGTCAATAAATACATTAAAAAGTATAAAAACCATACCATTTTTCCTTAAAAACTCTACGCACTTTTCAACGACAATTGGAACCATTCCTCCACCCCTTCTTGAATCTACTCTTATTGTTTCAGTTATTGATCGACCGAACATACCACCACCAGCAGGCTATGGAGAATTATAGCCCGTTAAAATTTAAACCAAATTACAAGATGATTTATTTGTATTTAAAAAAATAATTATTTTAAAAATATTCCAAACTATGTCTTATAACATACATACCACAAACGGGTATACAACAAACGAGCATACCACAAACGAGCATACCATGCTAGAAGCAAAATTAATGCTGAAAGAATCGAAAAAAAAAGTTTGGTGTCTCCTCGTTACCAATTTTCGTATATAAATAAAAACCTTGTCACATAAATCTATTTCTGATTTGCAGATTTCTTAGCACCTTTTTTTTTTTTTTTTTCATTAATTGCTAATCTATCAATATTACCCCAAGCAGAACTGTAGACTAACAAAGAATATACTATAAAAAAACCAATTAAAACTACCATATTTCATGTTTTACAAGTTATTTTGGCTTATTTATCAACATATTTCAGACATATGAAAACATTGACATACATATAAACATGTACTCCACTATAAACCAAAGCAGATTAAACTTATTTATGGTGATAAATATCTTTACCCACTTACAGAGTATATGACTCGACTAATAGCTTTTATCCAACCTTCCATCTCCATCGGTGAAGCAGCACCAAGGAAGAAACTCTCACAATTCACTGCAACAGGTCTCCCATTGCGCTCTTTTCCTGCTGAGAGTGAGAAGCCAGAATAAGAATATTATCGTTAATAAATTTTATATTGTAGTACACACCGGCTTTAAGGGGGTTTAAAATTTGGCTCTAGGGGATTTAAATCCTGAGTTTTCAGGAAAACTTTTTGTTCATTGCAAACAAAAATTTACTTTCAGTCTCATTGTTTGGTAAGAAAGATTGCAGGCCTTGCCATAAATAAACAGCCTTTAGAGTAGCTAATAGCTTGTGTGAAGTAAATGGTGCGAGTGTTATTGCTCGAAAATAGAGATACTGCCTAACAAACCTGTTGCCCATGATGGCTGGGCGACGAAGAAAATCATTAGGTCTAGACTGCATGAAATGCTCTTAGAATGGATTACAAGGTGAGTTTTAAGGAGAAGGTTGAGACCAAAACTTTTCACTTATTGCCTACACGTGCTACAAAGCTTGAGATTGTTCAATTGAATTTAAAATGGCTGTGATTATCATAAAGAATCATAACATATTGAGCCATTGACACGGTAGCGGAAAATTATAAATATTATATTAATATTAAAATGATATAATTACATAACCAATCAAATGTTTTTGTTTTAGTAATATAATTTTAACCAATAAAATTATTTTATTTCATCGCTATTATTTTACTTTTCTAAACCAACTGATGACAACATTTGCTTTGATATTTATCATTCAAAACTTGTCAATCATTGGAGAAACTTTTCTTTCCCAAAGAGAATGTTTCTTTTAGAAAGTCTAAAATACTTTTCCATGTATAGGATAAAAAGCAATATTTTGTATCTACTGTTCACAGGAACATGTAATCGATTTTCTGGAGGTTTTCGTCTTTTAATTTCTAGCGCTATTTTGTGTAATTCTCCATTGAGAATTTTTGCACAAATTAAACAGCACACAAAATTAACATTTGTATACAATAACATACAATAACACGTATTGCTAACCTCATCAGTTTCCGTTTTGTGGCCAATTACACCACCCTTCTCCCATGTATTGAATTTTATCAGCCTTTGTTGCTTTTACTAGTATATATGGTCATTATTCCCAAAACTGATTGTCGTAAAATGGTAAAGTGAAAGTTACTTGTCGGTTATCCTTTAACCACAGACAGACACAAATAAGGGTTCACACGAGCTATTATACACTGAGGTCAAGATAATTTACCAGAGTTATACGCAAACGAAAGCGATCACTCAGGAAACATGGCAAGGCCTGGGTTGTGATATACAGATCCTATTTGACGAAAGTTGGTATTTCTAGATTAAAATCTAAAATTTGACAATAAATAAATTCTACAATAACATCAACCTAACGTCAGCACTTTTGGTTCGAAACTCAAAACTACATCTTAAACATTAAAACATAACTCAAGGTTGCAATTCATGTTTTTGCTTTCTAAACAAATTTCTTGTTGTATCACTACGGGTACACATAAAATCTAGAAAAATTTTTTATCTTTTTATTTTCTTCTTTACGTTATGATAAAAAATACCTATTGCTAAGGGCCTGTTACTAGAACTAGGATTTTCAGAACATTCTGAAATTGCATAAATGATCAAAAACAAAAAATATGGATAAAAAGGTATCCTGGGATCCCTAGCTTTTATTATATGCCCATGCAACTGAAAGAGTGCGTAATATTCCATCTTTTATTATATGCTCTTGTGGCCAAAAGAATGCATAATATTTCATCTTCACGTCGATCACTTAATCCCATACAAAATTAGAAAAATAGTCATATTTGATAAATTGTTACAAATTTCTGAGTTGTTAAGAACAGCAAAATTAGTATGTTTATTGGCTCTGTTAAAGACATTATGCAATGAAAAGAGTAATTCAACTGATTAAAAAGAAAGTAAATAGACTCTCTTGTCTGATTAATTCTTCATTAGCATTCACTATTCCTGAAGAAAAGACATTCGCGTTTAAAAAGGATGTAATAAGATAATGCGAAATTACTCATGTTTGATTGGGTGAGAAGGACAGCAAATCAACACAAGTTTCATACAATAAAACTCACCTACGATTTCAAAAACATACTTCTTGTTGTTGTTGCTGTAATACAGGTTTTCAGCAGCAGTAGCGTTAAAACGAACAACCTTATTCCCAGGTAGAAATATCTGATCAATAGGACTGCTATCCTACAGACATAATAAAACATAAATATAGAAACAAGAGAATATGTTTATAATTTTCTTACAGCAATATGCTATTCTAGATTCCAAATCCATAATGAAATGTGAAACATAGTTTTCATAATCAAGAGTGACAATTCTAATATTTATTGTTTGCTATTTTTCAAAAAAAAATTTTATGACATTAATATCAACTTTAGAAACTTCCATTTCTTTAATTTTAAAATTTTCAGCAGTTTTGCATATGTCCAGCAAGTTATTGATTGAGTTCATATGAGAATTCATATGATTATTTCAAAATTTTGCAAAAACTGTAATGCCATTAAGCTATGCTCAAATTTATTACCAATCTAATTTCACTTCCACTAAAATAAATCTTGAGAAAAATTGAACAAAATTATGATATTTTATTTCAGTTTCAGAAGAAATCTGTTTTGAGTACCAAAACGGTTGGCCATAAACTAAATATAAAAAATAACATGAAAGTATTTATTTGGGTGTAAGTTTTAGACTGCATAAAAAATAACTGATTTAGAATAAAAAAAAATTTACATTACACGCAAATAACAAAAGTAACACCTAAATATGAATAAAACCTAACACCTAACCGTAATAACTGAAAACCATCACACACTACACTTTTGACTACCAAGTACTTTCTAGTCTCTCCCTGAAATACCCTAAATAATACTGGACCTAAAAAATATTTTGTGAAAACTAAACTAATAATAACATTTTAGACCTCTTAGTTTTAATGGTACAAGTGCACATACAGTAACACGAACCACCTAAGTTTGTTTAAAACCTGATAAAATTAGATAGAGTAAACTAAGAAACACCCATTAAATTCATTTAGAAATTCAAGAGTTTTATCAAAATCTTTAACCAATTAAATTTCACAAAAAGTATGGGTGCTTGCACCCAGACACTTTAATGCACTAACATTGACAAGTTAGCTTAATGGCTCAAATAGACTATTTAAAATTTTATTATGTCAAAAAAATAATAGTCTATAACGCAATTTAGGTAGAAAAAAATGAGTAAAAAATCCCAGAAATTTACATTATTTAATATAATTTACACTTATGATTTTTTTGCCTCACTTATTGATGCGTGATTTTAAGTTTAATTTATTTGTGCTCAGACCTCCCTGATGTTATGTGGTTGTGATGTCACGTATACATTAAGCTATTTCCGATTCCGATTTTATATATTTTCTATCAAATTATTTCTTATTAATTACCTAGAAAGCAAATATAATAATTAAAAACAAAAAGTAAACTTATAACATATTCAAAAGAATCTGAAGTTTTTTCTTGAAAAAATCATGTCTAAATAAATGAACTATATTTTAGTGGCTTGTTTGTTCCGTCTCGCTTGTTCCGTTTTGTATAATAATAACACGTACAATGTTACTTTGAATGCTTCAACTATTTACGTCAAAATTAGTGCATAGTGATGAGAACCAGGTACTTTTTTGATAGCTTAATGTTTTGATACGGTGGAACTACTGTTCCAAAACAATCGACAGAAGACGAAGAGTGTTTTTATTTCTCATGATTCTTTTTTATATAAATGTCACCACCTTATTAATTGGAACCTGAAAGAGATATGTGACGAAACAAGGAGGACGTAGTAGAAGACAATGTGAGGATTACTTGCTGCCGAAAACAAACTAATAAATGAACCGTCACAACCGTCTAAAAATTGGAGTGGATAATTGGCGTGTTTGCTATCATTGTGTTACAATGTCTGCAAATAAGGAATATTTGTGCTGTAATTAGATCAATCAAGTGCGCATAAAGTTACTTGAAGGTACTTAGGAGTTGTTTTTATAATTACGTTTAAATCTTTAAAAGCTAATTTTCATTATAATAAATAATAGCAAAAAAATAGAAAAGATAAATGCCAAAATGTCGTATTCATGTATATTATTTAATTTCAGTTTGTATAAATCTTGCATCACTCCCCACTGCGAGTTCAAAAACGTCATTCTAGACCCTGATGTTTATATACAGCTTTAGTTTCAGTAAATGATCGGAAATGTGCATATTTGCCCACTAAAAACAATGTTCCCAACAGGTACTTTATCATATGTATCACCACTCATTTTATTTAAAATGAATATTTTAGATAAATAGAACGCTGTTCTATTTAGGTAAAACAGGTTAAAATCTTAAAATACGCTGTTCTATAAATAAAAAGTTTTGGATATTATCAAGTTTATTTTAGAGTTTTATTTCGGATCTTTATGGCTGTATTTTGTGTTGTTTAAAAATTATTAATTAAAGTTTTAAAACACAGTTTTGTACAGAAATAAAAAGGTTACTTTTGCAAAGCAAAGCAAATGAAAGCAAAGCAAAGAAAAGCAAAGCAAAGCAAAGCAAGCAAGTAATTAACTAAGGAAATAAGTAAGTAGGACTGATTTGCAACTTCAATGTATGACTTGAACACATTACTTTGGATTTCAGCAAAAACTGTTGTTTTATTGGCGGTGATAAATTTTACTTGTATTATGGGTATATTAAGTCCTTGTTTGTTTTCAATATAAAACTTTACAGCAATGCATTTTAAATAGCACCTCTTCTTCACTGCCTTGTACGTATGTTACACCTAGCTCAAGAGAGGATCTTTTAAGCTCTTTCTCTGTTAATGTTTTCTTTTTATTTAATTGCAAACTTTTTGTCAACGTTTATTATACATGTTACACCAAACTCAAAACAAAAACTTTAAAACTATTTCTTTGTTGCATAATCAGTCACTACTTTTTTATTTTTTATTTTGTTTTATAACAAAATTTTTGTCAACGATTCTTTTGTTGTAATTTGGCCATATATATAAAGGTCAAAAACATGATGCAAAAATTATAAAAACCTAATATACAGCTTTTGAAAAAATTTCAAATACGTAATTTAAAGATAAAACTAAGAGTGATCATACTAAGCCCAAAAAAACAAGAGTTTTCAACAATTGGATAATGGACCAAGACACCTTCAAACAATTGGCTATATGGACCAAAAGAAACCTTTATCCTAACAATTGACCATGTGGACCAAAAGAAACCTTCTAACAATTGGCCATCTTAAAAGCAACCATATTAGACATATTTGGACCATTCCAAAAAATCAAGTTTTTACAAAAATTTAACATTCACTTTTCTACTCCTAAGGAATAAGAACAAACATAAATACATGAAGAATTTGTAGGACAAAAACCAGCAAGATGACTTTGTTCTAGAGTTGATAAATCGAAGTGAATGAAAGAATAAATTACACTTACACCTTTATTTTTGAAGTAGTAGAGTTGGTCACCTTTAATTTCAAACCATCTTCTAGTTGTAAGGCTACTATTTAAGACACCCTTCTTCCACAACCACCCGCTGTATTGCTAGAAAAAAGAAGCCAACATTCCAAGGTAAAATTCATATTTCTGTAACAAACAAACAAACAAGCACTTAGCCACTAATTCACTCCCAGAGATTATTTTGGCAATAAAAAATTTCTCTTAAAAGAATGAAAAAGAAAGAAAAAAAAACTTAAATAAAATTTTGTTACAATCCTGAAGAATCAGAACTTAGCTCTTTAGAAAAATGCCTAGCTGCCACGCTCGGTAATTTTTTTCTTAAATAGGCAGCAAGAAATAAAATTTTTGAACTTAATACAAAACTCCAAAAAAATATCTAACTGGTCCTTGCATGGTCAAAAAATATTCTCAAAAATTTGGTCAAAAAATATTCTCAACCAAAAGTAACAAAAAAAAATAATAATTAAAGAATGAACGAATCCAATTAAGTTGTTTTAAAAATAACTTGGACACGTTTTGACAAAGTAGAAAGCATAAAACTTTGACTGGTGATCGTTTTGGTAATGGATTAGACAACCTTTCACCACATCTGCTCAATGAGTATGCTAAAGATATTCAATTTTTCATTAAGACAATCTATAGCATGAAAGAAAGCAACAATCACTCCAATTCACAAGTCAGGTACAATGAAAAATGTTAATAACTATCGCCCGATCTCACTGCTTCCAACGATATTATAAAGCTGAAACCATGGAAATATGGTTGTTTAAATTATGGTTAACGTGTAAGTTGTTTTAACTAATGGTTGTTCTTTGCTTTTCTAAGATTTCTTCAGCTCTGTGTGATATTTAGTGACTCATTTTTCTCAGGATCTGTCCATCACACGTTTCTATTCCTTAGCATGAAGTTAGGTAACCATAAATGCTCAAAACCCAGATTGGGAAAATTTTTGTTGCTATGAAAATACAGAAAATAGGCCATTTTTGGGCCAAAAAATTGACGTTTTTGCCATTTTCTTAAAATCTGTTTATTGGTTGTTTCTGATTTTTTTTACATAAAGTTGGAGCTTCTGGTATATAAAAATTGGGCATATCTTGATTTTGTTTAAAAATTCTCTTGTTCTTACAATATGCTGGCCACTTCTACAGAATATCTGCATTCACACATATCTTCAGATCCACTGTCATATTTCTTTGAAATTTTGCATTATGTAATTTTGTTATGTTGCGTGTTAGGATTTGTAAGTAATTTTCAGATTCTACCCTGACTGCCCCGCGTACTTTCTAGGGTACAAAAAATTTGCATCCGTCCATATCTTCAAATTTGCTTTTATTTTTAATTTCTGTATGTAGATGGGGGATGGTGTTAAATATTTTAGATTTTTAAGGAATTTTCTGATTCTACCTCCAATTGGCCTGCTGACATTATGGGGTACAAAATATCTGCGTCTGCCAATATCAATAAAAACGAATGTCGAGGTTTCTCAGTCATTGTATTTAATATAATATAGCAATGGAAAACGTAATCCCAAACTGAAAACAGAATTATTTACCTTTTTTTTACTTTTTTTTTTTTTCTATCAACTTGATATGTATGCATATTTTAGCATGTTTAAAATAATCGTTTTTTAATTTATTGGTCTTTATTCATCATGGGTTTGAAATCCAATTCTCCTGCACTGCACTTTTAAACAAACCATACTTCTGAGAAATGAGCAGTAATTTTAAATAAAAGAATCAGCGATGGAAAGATAAACAATAGAACTACAATCAAATTTAAATTAAATCTGCGGACCAGAGTTATTCAATGATATTCAAATAGGTTTATATACTAACAGTGTTTAAAACCTACTTAAATGATTACTGGGATTATTATAACATGTATCAAATATCTAAAAATACAGTGAATGGATGCCAGTAAAGTATACATTTAAATATAAAGTATATTACTAAAAGAAACAAAGAAAATAGTAATATCTATTTTTTGTTATGAGGGAGTATATTCCAAAAAAATATTTGTTTACTCATGCAGGTTCAATTATGATAATTATTCCTCAAACTGATTGTCATAAAAATCAACTTACCGTTTTTTGTCTGGGTAGTGATCCTTTCTTGAATGACGGTGTGTTTTTAACAGAAGGAAGTTGCAGTCCCTTCTTATTCATCATATATTTTCTAAAGTTTAAATAAAACTCTGATAAATATAAACTTTAAGCTGAGCAGGTGATACCCAGATTTAAACCGAAGAATTTGTGGTTGGGAGTCAGATACATTACTGACTGAGCTATCAAGAATTTAACTTACTGATAAGTTTCATGACTTACTAATAGAAAACTTAGCCTTTTTAGTTTTTAAGGATAGTGTTCAAACTACAAACGTGTCTCAGATTTTTTTTTTAAAAACACCATATAATAAGATCCATTTCATCAACTTTTATTAAATATTAAATGCTAATAAGTATTTTTAAAAGTGAATAGGGAACAAAAAATGAATGAAAAAAGGCTAAAGAGAAAAAAAATGACAATGGTAATTTTGCTATATGAGGAAATAAGCCTCCTCAATTTTTTTGTTTTCTTATTTTTTTCAGTTCATAATTACAATGCGCCCCTTTACCAAACATTCCCTCTTTGCTTTATTATTTGTTTTTAGACTTGGAATATTTAAATGTTATTAAATAAAATCTTGTAACCCGTATACGACCCGTTTACGACTATGTTTAATTCTAAATATCTCGCAAAAGGAAAAATAAAAAATGAAGCAATGTTCTGGTTACAAGAAGATGCTGATGGAGATAAAAAAGAAATCATCCCATTGACCCTAAACCCATATTGCTTCTAGAATGTCAAAAAAAAATCGTTCTGAGATATCGTAGATTTTAATTTTTATGAGGTGCTCATTCAAAATATTAGATTATATTAGAAAATAATAGAAATATGAGATTAGTGTTTAATATAATATATATAACATTATTGAAGTATGCAGTATTTTACTAACCTCCTTGTTACAAGTCCTGAAGCGAAGGCCAATTGATTAAGTAAATGAAGAAAATTTATCTACTGCACACCGAAGCATTTCATGATTCCCCAAAATTCAGATAGTTACAAAGTTCTATCTACCAAGCCAAATACAGTAGGAAAAAAAAAATAAAAAAAAAAGCCTTTTGATAGAATTAACGAAGAAGCACAAGAATAGACCTCAACATGAAAATTTGACAATACAACAACAACAATAGTCAGGTTTAAATCCTCCCTAATAGGACACCTCTAGTTGTCTTTCATTTTTAGAAAAAAAAAAAAATTGTAAAACTTATATGCGCAGCAATATCAATCAGACTGAAAAACAATTTTTGCATAGATTTTTAAATTGATTTCAAAAGAAAGGAGCAAATAAAGATGACCTCTAATCTAATCCGTGGGGGAAGTTCTCTAACCAACAACCAAGCATGCAACTTTATAAATCTCAGCAGGTATATTTTCACCAGGTTATTTAATATTTTTCAACCTGGTAATTACTACAAAAATCTCAAAATGAAATACACTCTTTTTTATGTAAACAATGCCAAAATTTTAAACAATTACTAAACAATTTACCCGGAGCGAATGAATAAATGAATGAATATAAAATTAAACAATCCCTGGGGAAAATAATGATTACACATCAAACAATTTTCGCAGGAATAATTTAAGACCTTTTTATAGTTTGTTACATGAGCCTGACAAATTTAGTATTGTTTTAAGGAGAAACGAGAACTAAACTGAAAGAAAATTTTGAAGAACTTTAATGAAGGTCTCAAGTCGAAGCAAATAGTTTGCAAAAAAATCAAATATGCCGCACTCCTCGCCTTCTTCTTTGTTCTTCCACTTTGAAATCTTTTTCTTCTCCTTCAAAATAATCAGCCAGTTCTTCCTGATCCTCTATTTCAACATCATTGCTAATTAACCCAGCTGGTGCACAAGGTTGATGAACCAACACTGAAGGTAGAAAAACTTTATAGCCTGGTAAACCTTCTGGTTGAACCAACTCATCATCAGATTCATCTGCAGTTGTGAGTGTCCCTGTTTTTTGGGACAAACGGAATCTCAGAGTGTCATACTTAGCTTGGCAGTTCTCAGTATGCACCAACAACCCATTTTAAATGTTTTTCTGAAGCTGTAAAAGTGGAGTCCATTCACCAATGCACTAAACTTTCATCATGATCAAGCCAGTTAAAGGAACTTTGCTTGATCAGTGTCTTTACCATTCAACTATATCCAGGATCAACTAGTTGCCAAATATCAGTTGTGTCGGCTAAACCATACCAAACCGAGGCACTATTAGCTGAAACTGCAACCAAGAATTGAGCAACTTCCAGGTTGTCAACATGCAGCACAAATCTATATTTATCTCTGGTCAAAAGCAAATGTTGAGAGAGAACTGTTTACCAGCATTCAAAGTTGGTTGGTTCACACTTTCTTATCTTTTTCAGTGATGTCGTAAGTTTTCTTGCATTCAATCTCAAATTGCGATGAAAACTGATCCACATTGAATCATTGAGAAAGCTGAAATAATAATAATTCGGATGATAGCTGGGGCTTGAGAACATCCTGTTTGAATCAATCTTTCTCACATCGAATGCCACTTCTGAAGTTTTTTATACGATAAGCTCCTTTTGCTTCATTCTTTTTACTCTGCGCTAACCGGTATTTCAGCTTTTGATGTTTACTGAAGGCAGCTATTACAAGCTTTCTAACCAAAGCATAATTTCCTTTTTGTGCTTTGTATAATGTTTCTTGCTTTCAACCAGACCCAATTAAAGTTGACCAGCCAACCATTTTTTCAAGAACAAAAAACGGGTTTCAGTACAGCGTATAGTTCATTGTAATTTGTGCCTGGATGCATTTATTTTCAGTAGGTTTTTATTGTCACCAAACCTTTGCCTCGTCAATTCTAAAGTTTGGATATTTTTGGACCAATTCTGATTTAGTCAAGCCATTTTCACGATTATTTAGGCTATAACTTGGGCTATGAAAGCCGGTGTATATGACATATGCTTCTTCTTTATATGGTCAGCATTTTGCTTTTTGTTCCTTGGCCTTGCTGCATTTTTTTGTGATATAGATGTTACTTTTTTTCTTTTTCAACATGAATTACGATTGGCTGAGCAGAAGATGGTCCCGCTTGTCGTTTCAGCATTCCAGCTACACTATATTTGCATTTGGTATGTGTACTGACAGAATTTCCAAATTTTCATTGCATACAGAGTAAGTCTGAGTCTTCTTTTGAAATGCTTACTCTTTGTGGTTTTCTGCCTTTGCTAGTTTTGACTTTTGTAAAATCAAAGGCTCCAAGTCAAATGCAATTAGCTATGAAAATTACAAGACAACAAAAAACTAAAAAAATAAAATAAATAATAACAAAAAAAATAAAAATGAAGATAAAAAAAACAAATGGTAGTGTTCCATAGCACGGTGATGATAACGCTTATGAGCATTATCATAATGTCGTCAATATCGTATAAGCGAGGTGGGCTAATAATGAAGATCTAATTTTGATACTTTTAAATGCTGGTATCGCGTGTTTGGAAAGCTCTGCTGCCTGTTTCAGTTGTAATGATTTCCCAATCATGTTTTGCAAGGAAAATTTGAAATATTTACAATAATAAAAAAACAATTTTAAATGTGTATCAACCAAAATGGATACTTTTAGGATTAAAAACTTCTGTCGTCCGAAACGTTTGAAAGTTGCCCTAATTTTCTTCTTTTTTTTTTTTTTTGTTTTGCTTTTGTGTAAAAATTATAAGCAGAGATTTTCATTTCTAAAGAAAACTATTACGGGCTCGTGAAAAACTGGCTTTCTTCCGTCTATGGCCGGCCGTCTAGCTTACAGGTCTTATTGGGTAATAATGATAAAATCAGTGATGGTGATTCCGATGCAATTACCTTCGGTCACATAGGTTATCGCTTTCGAAACGATATTCCGGAATGCATAAGATGGCGTCGACAAGAAGGCCTTCTTTCCGTTCAGATGTCATGCTTAGGATGCAACCTTGCGTGCAACGAACAAAATCGAACACAAAGCATCGATGGAATGATTTGGCGTTGCACTGTGAGGCGTTGTAAGAGAAACTAATGCTTACGGAAAGGCAGCTTTTTTGAGAAACCTCACCTACATCTATGGCAAATTTTGCGGTTAACTCAAGTTTGGGTTTGGAGTGCTGGTTCTAGTCATGGAATGTCCTACGACCATATCCAGCTTGAACTTAAAATTGGAAGTAGTGAAACAGCTGTAGATTGGTTTCAATACTGCCGGAATGTTGCTTTTGCATATCTTATTAACAACCCTCAACAAATTGGAGGTCTTATAAATTGACGAATCTGTGTTTGCATGTGGGAAGTATAACCGTGGGAGATTGATATGAGAACAGTGGATTTTTGGCGGTTATGAACCTTAGACAAAACTAGTGTTCCTTGTTCCGGTTGCTAAACGTGACGCTGTAACACTTCTTCCTGTAATTGCTCAATGGATTCGTCCTGGTACGGAGATTTGGAGTGATATACATATAAACTACGACAGTTTTGCAGTAATGGGGTTCCAGCATGGCTTGGTCAATCACACTTATAATTTTGTTGATCCTAACACTCAAGTGACTACCAACCACGTGGAAGCTATGTGGAAGCTATGTGGACCAACAAATCGTGATGGAATTGCGGACTACTTAGCAGAGTTGATGTGTTATTAGCATTTCCAAAGCTATTTCATCGCTATTTCCATCTCTGGGATCATATCGTCACATTATATCCCGTTTAACAGTGTAGAAAAACAGCAACATCATGTGAAAACATTATTTGAAACTCAAGCCAACTTGATAACAAAAAAATGTTTTATTCACTGTTTTGCTTTGGTTTTAAACAAATCCTAGCAGTAATTTTATCAAGCCTGGTATAATAGAATTCAGCTCCCCTAAAAAAAAATCAAAGTGGCACCCCTTAAGCTAAATTATACTTTACTTTACCAAAACAAACTTTTCGTTTTTTTTTTTTTGTTTTAAGAAGTTTGAAGAAATATTTAGTTTTCAAAAGTAGTTTGTTACATGTTTAACATGGGTTAAAGGGCAAAAAATATCAATTATATGTAAAATAAAAAAAGAGGAAACATGTTGCAAAGTCTTAAAAAAATATAGAACTTTTATTCTTGGCCAGTTCTGTTCATCTGTTGTTATCGAAATATGGAAGTCCACAATTTAAATAATAGTAAAAGATCATCAGTAGTATATAAAGGATGGGGGTGATAAATTCGGTAAAATAATCGTATTTAATTATATAAGATAACATAACACCCTGACCTCTTTTTCTTTGAAATATAGATAAAGATACACCCAACTTTTCCAACGAAAAATATAATAATAAGAAAACAGATAAAGTCCGAAAAAGAACTGCATTATAAGATATATCTAAGAGGTTAACGTTCAATAAGATGCGAGTATTGAAAAGAAGGGAACACTGAAACGAACACTCAAACAACAAGTATCAGCGGAAAGAAACTTTTGATAAAACTTATTTATACGTCTAAATTCATGTATACAAAAGAGCGTACCGGTATCAAGCCGGCAAATATTTAAATGTAAATTTTGTTTATAAATATATGTATATGTATAAAAATTATAAAGTATTTAATACAAATCCAAAGCTACGACAAAGGTTAAACCACAAATTTCATTTATACAGTCATGTTTATGAAAGACAACTCACAAGACACTGCTTCGAAAAGGATAAATGGTGATACAGTCAACTCTCTCTAATTCGAACTCTCAGCGGGTTTGAAATTTGTTCGAATTACAGAAAGTTCGAATTATACGAGTTTTCACCGAAACTTTATATTTGCCTAACTTTCACCAGTAAGAATGTTTTCTATGAGATGTATTGTATTTATCTGGTAGGAAAATATGTTGGAAGAATGAATTAAGGGTATTATTTCAATGTTTATGATCTTTATAACATTGTAAGTAAATCTCAAGTTTTCTTTACAACGAAACAGCGATGGCAAATCCAACAGTTGAAACTATTTGTCGTCAAGACGAGTTGCACTGATAGTAACGAATTGTCTTGAATTTGAAACGTTCATTAAAGGGCATCATGTTTACAAGAATATTTGGACTCCGATGCTGGGAGAGATGTTGCAAGTACGACGGGAGCCAGAAAATATTGCTTACAAATTTGCTGTTTGCGTGGAAAAAGATGATCGAGTTGTCGGTCACTTGAAAAAAAGAGACTCTGGTAAATTTGCCAAGACGATTTTTTACTTCATCAGAAGTGACGTGTATTCCCAATGCTATGTCGAGTTTACTGGAAAACGATGTAACTTAGGTGATGGAGAGGGGCTTCAAGCTCCTTGCAAAATCAATTGTATCACAGGACAAAAACACTACTGAGATGTATTAATGAAAATTAATGAAAATTGATGAAACCGTCTTTTGTTTTGTCAAATTTTTGAAAAGTTCGAATTACAGAGAGTTTTTGCTCCAGGGGACCGAGCAAAGTTGTTCGAATTAGTAAAAGTTCGAAGTACACAGGTTTGAATTACACAGGTTTGCTATAAGGGTTTCATAGGGAATTCTGAAGGGACCGAGCAAAACAGTTCGAATTAGTAAATGTTCGAATTACACGAGTTCGAATTAGAGAGAGTTGAATATAATAAATATTATAAAAATATTAAACCAATCGTAAAAAAAAATTTTTTTTATTTACTTTTTCTTTGATTAGATCTTTTTACTTTTACGGAAAAATAAGAAGCAATAAAAAATATTTATTTATATTCATTATACAGCACTTAACAAAGCAAGAATGGTACAATTTAATTTCAATTATACTAATTTAATTAAAAATTTATTTAAATACCTATAAAAAAAAAAAAAAAAAAGTCAACGACTCACTTTACTAACAGATATTGATGTTGTTTCATTTCTAGGAATAATCTTTTCTGTTTGTTTCATTTCTTGGAATAATCATTTCTGTTTAGTCGTAGAAACCAGGTTCTTTAAAAAAAAATGGTAGCTTTTAAATGTAAATAAAACGCAAGCAATAAACCTGAATTAGTAAACTTCATTTGTTTTTATTTTTAGGTATAAGTAAAATAAATTATTTAATAAGTAAAATAAATTATTTAATACTAAAGAATAACAGTCTGTAATGTGATATTTTGAAAAAAAAATCTAAAAAATACGATATATCAAATGTTTTGTGGGGGTGGGTGTTACAGAATAGGAAATAGCGCCAGGACTTTTCACTTTTTAAGTAATATACAGTCATTAAACGTGCGATTTCACAACAAGGTTGTTTATTAAATTTCACTGATGTTTTGTTCTCATGTCTGTTTTGCCAATTCATGTTTTGATTCACCAATTTATTTACTTATAAAGAATATTTATGCTGGATAAGCATATTAGCAAAAGACACTGCTCAACACGTCCTGTTATGAAATAAATTATTATAATAATGAATCATTGTTAAACATGTTAAAAACATATCAGTATGAAAAAATGGTTTATAAAACAAAACAAAGTAGCTCTAATGTTTCTTACGCATGTTTCTAAAGTCAGTAAAACTCTTGGTTTTCCTAATATTACATCAATAATGTTTGCTGATGACACTAATTTGTTTCTCAATCACCCGAATATTAAAACTTTATATCAAACAAT
>JAUZNK010048790.1:0-16192 GCA_035046665.1 Euphysa ruthae
TATAATTTTTTGGCTTAATGTTATGCAATTCCTAAATTGAAATCTAAAATGGTTTTTATTATGAAAATTGGTTAATATTTTGAACATTTTCAGAACTGCAATAAATACACGCACTGGACTGAGATGCAAAATGGTAATTTTGTTTAATTTGATACAAGCAGTAATAAAAAATGTGGTAGTGGTTAGTTCTTCAAAAGCAAGGATTTTTTATTTTTAGTTTTTTTTTTTTTTTTTTTTTTTTTTTTTTTTTTCATTTTCAAGGTCACATGATCAAAGAACTTACTTGTTGAGGTACCTGTGGTGTAAGTGAAAACATCAATTTTATGCTTTTGATAAGATAATATAAAAACGTAACACAACTACGGGTGTGTTTTTGATAAACTTTAGCTGCTGATTTAGCTGTTGATCTACACGCTCTACACCACCCATATCCAAATTATAAGACTTTAACATTGAGGTTTCATAATAGAGTTGCCATCATGTTCTGCTTTACCAGTATCCACCATGACAGGTTTGTGATAATTAGAAAGCATAAATACAACTTTGGGTGTATTTACAGGCAAGCATTTTGGTATTATCACTGGTTGTTTGGTAGAAAGACGCAGTACCTTTTTCTAGTATAACATTAGCAATATTTTAAGAGTAATTTCAGCAGTTGGTTTTTACAGTGCCACACAAATATGTCTGATTTTCAAGCAAAAAACTTGTATGGTTTGAGTTAGTGTAATATTTATCTATTTATCCATGTCTTGCTAAGAAAAGGGGCCATTAGCTCTACCAGTATTCGTCGACCTTTAAATTTAAATAAGGATTCGTCTACACTTTAAAAATGTCTGGGATTGTACACTTTCCTGCAACATTCCCGTATCAAATCCAGAAAGGGTCTGACTTTATGTAAACGATCACGCTCAGGATCTTCTGCATCATAGGTGTAATTGTCATTGAATGCAAAAATTTTAAAATAAGTTTGATTCTATTCTTTGGCATGACATTATAAAATATCAGGGTATGGTAAACCAAGGTGATCAATAAAAACTGATGTTTGGTTTATCCATCAAAATTATTATCCCAATAAACACATTTATCTTATTCACAGTAACTTTCTGCCACTTCTTCAGATAACTATTTGCTGCTTTGTCTGGATTTTCTTTGAAATAAATTTCTGCAAATTGGTTTGATATTTCCTGGAATGTTTTAAAATTTCAATCCTTGTTTTTCCTGAATTAGAATGTTGAAGTTTTTGTTTCACGAATTGTGGTTAACATGTACTAAATAATCTCACCAGACTATGAAATATATTTTGGTGAAATATTTCAGTTTAGAATAAACATTTTGAATTTATGCATATATATTCAGGGCAGAAGACTACATGATAATAGAAGATGTGTTAATGGAAGATGAAGTTGCCAAGATAACTACCGACCAAGATATGAAAGAAGAAATGACTGCTTTAGGTTAGATTATTTTAATTACCTTATGTTGTCAGCAAAACATTCAAAAAATCTTTAAGAAATGAAAATTTTTGTTTCTTGGCTAACTTGATGGCTCTGACTATTGCCACTTTAAAGTAAATTTTGATATTATATCACATTATAAAAACTTTCGCGAAACATAAAAAAGAATTATTAACATTGTTCAAACAAAGAACAAAACTGGATTCATACCGAGTTGTATTATGGAAAAAATTATATCCATAACAGATCCTTCTCAAATTGCTAATATTTTTAATTCTTACTTTTCATCTATTGCAAAATCATTACAATCTAAAATTCATTCTTTTCATATTAATTTCTCAAGAATCCAAATGTAAATGTATGTTTCTTTCTCAAAAATTTAGAAATTAAATTGGTAGACCACTATTAAAGCCAATTTCGTTATTATTCATATAAAAATTCAAAAACAGTCAGTAGTTCTGCAAAATAAATTATAATTTAAAAATTATAAATTTATTTTAAGCTGTATCTTATTGCTTTGAAATAACGTCAACATGATTTCCTTTGCCATATATTTTTTAGATATTAAAGAACCACCCACCAAAAGTATTTCTGAAATAGTCAAGGTTGACGTAAAGTAAGCTTTTAAATATTTTTTCGTACGCCTCTTAATTGATGCATTGTAAATAGTCTTTGGGTAAATAATATTAATTTTTTTAGACCAACTTTTTTCAAAATTTATCGGAGCACGAACTTGAAATAAAAATTCTATATTTTTGGGCCTGGAACTAAAGAATTAGCCTCAAATCTTGTCAAAACCTTTCAAGGCTTGTTACCAGAGAAGAGATCTCTCATTTGAACAATACCAAAGTTACACTGGGCTTTAAAAGTTAAACCAAATAACTTTTCACTTTTCTGGTATATTTGGTTTATCATTTATATCTTTAAATTTTAGCTTTTGTTTTGCTTTGTTTTAGAGTTTCCTTGCAGTAAAATTTGATTCAATAAATATTTGCTCACTGGTTAAATTTTGGTTCATTCTATTGTTTATAGATATAATTTGTCAGTGCTAATGCATAGCAAATTATTTTTTGGATTTTTATATGAATAATTAAAGTGTTTTGGCTAATTCAAAAAATTTTTTTTCCTGCAAGGCCAGATACCACTATGCAGGAAGATAAAGAGGAATTGAAACTCCAAACTTACCGCACCAAATTTTGCTGCCATAAGACTTAATTTAGGTCGGCAAATGTGAGGAATTTTTTTTCTATAGTCTGCAAATTTTTATTCATAAGTCACATATACACCCTCGTTTCCTTGTCCTTCATGTTATTCCCGCTCACGGATTTTATTGAAATTTTTTATAAAAATTGTCATGACGATAATAATAATAAACTGTCAACCGACAAGATGATAATGATAATGAATTTCAGTTGACAGGATGATAATAATATCAATAATAATAACAATAATAATAGTAAATGTCAGTCGGCAGGATGAAAGTAATAGTAATATAAGAAAGATGATCAAAATAATGACTGTCAGTCGACAAGAAGGTAATATAATAATTTTACAAGATAGAATGATGATAACAGTCGTAATGATATTACAAGTAGATGGTACGAAGGTAGCATGCATATGCCGAGCTTGGCATGCCAAGTTTTATAGGGGTACAAGGCGACACTGTGGTGCTTTCCCCAGTCTAGACCATACATACGTACATACATACATACATGCATGCATGCATACATACATGCATACATACATACATACATACATGACATACATAACATACATAACATACATACATAACATACATGACATACATGACATACATGACATACATACATAAGATTTTTATTAATAAGTGTTCAATAGTTCTTTACTATTGTTATTGTTTTTAGATGTAAAATAGCTTATATTGACTTCGAAGGTCGCTCTGATGGAGAGTCTGTGCGCAGAATCTTATCAATTGTAAAACCTAGACAACTGGTAAATGGAAATTTTTTACTTGTTTGTTATGATGTTATTGAACTCTCAGCGAAGTTGAGGAAGGCCTATAAAATCAAAAGCTACTGATCTCTGCCATGTTTCGTTTTTTGCTATTGGAATCGAATACAACCATGTTGGGCCTAAAATCTGCATTTATAAAATTCTCGAAATTGGTTCATAAAGATTTTATATCATGTTAAAAGCTATAGGGGGACCACCTACAGAAAATTGTTGCTCGGATTATTTTTAATAAATTAAGCGTGTTGGTCTGCTTGAAAATGTTATCGGGCTAAATCCAGGGAACCTAAATTGTCATTTTAGGCCTAAAAGCAGCGTTTTTGTAACTTCATCAAAATTTTTAATTTTTAATTTTGTGTGGAGTTAAAAAACCATAGAGGGTATCTTTTAAGCTATATGGTCACCTGAAAATTCTCATTCCTCATCTGGTTGAAAAATTACATTTTTTGTTACTTCTCAAGATTTTTTATTTGTTCAATTGTTTTTATATTCTTATATTTTGTTTGGTGATTGAAAATATTATTTATGATTAATTTTGTATTTTGACCATTTTGAAAATTTTTTCTGGTTCAGTTTCAAGGACCTAAAACATGGTGATTTTATGCCTAAAAACTCTATTTTTTAGATTTTTATCAAAATTTTTTCATAAAATTTTTCCTTAACTTTGCTTGAAGTTAAAGGACTAGAGAGTGCATATTTTAGCCCATTTGGCTGCCACCTGTCAGAAATTCTCACTTAATGACCTTGTTCCAATTTATGACCCAGGAACAACACAATGTGATATTTTTTTTTATATTAGGAAATGTTAATTCTAATAAATTTGTCATATCAGTCATTTTGAAAGTGTTATCTGGCTTATTCCACACCACAGGACCTAAATCAATGATTTTATGATCCTAAAAACAACTTTTTTAAATTTTTATAAAAAAATTTTTTTTAATCTTTAGTTTTAATTTTAATGTAAAATATTATCGATCTTTGTTTTTGGTAAACACCTCTTTTATCAAAAACATGAAAAATTTTGATGCTGACCTTAAATGACTGATACATTACTTCGCTATGTGTATACTGTCAATCTATTGAATATTCAGACTTAATTTTTTTCAATATTTATATTAAGCATAGGAGTGGAGAATTATTTTGGTAATTTGTTTTAATGGCAGTTTTGTCTCATACCTTGATTAAAGACAAAAGTATATTTTACAGAACCCAGCCTCTATGAGACTTATTATGAAGGTAAATTTGGGGACCTCACTTGTTAAGTCCCCAAAAGAAAGTTTTGAACCGAAGCCCAAATTTTTATTAGGGTATGTTGACCATTGAAGTAGGCAATTTTTATACCCTTATGTAAGTAAAATATATTTATTTAAGGCATATACATGTTAAGTGACAAACGGTTTACTTTTGGGGCCAATTGGTTCTGATGGCATTAAATTGTATTTGATTTTATGAATACGAGTCATTTGATATATTTGACGTAATTCTGATAAAATATCTTTTTCTTTTTAGATATTGATTCATGGATGCCCTGCCGCTACTGAAGCCTTATCACGTTACTGTCAAGTGAGCACACAATTCAATGTATCACAAATCTACACACCTATCACTAATGAAGTTGTAGATGCAACACGAGAAAGTCATATTTATCAGGTTCATATTTGTTTTTGAAATGCAGTATGAACGTGGTCTTTTTTAGAAAATTATATTGAGTACAGATAAAAAAGCATTATTAAAATTTGAAAAATTTATAAGTGATTAATTAAATTGAATTTTTTTTTTTATATGCCCTATTCTTCATCTTAATTAGTTTAGTTTTTCAGTATATTTCCAAAATTAAAACCAAATTTTCCATTTTTCTTTTTCAAGGAATTTAATATCACAACGTGGGTATTTTCATAAGTGCCTTATTCTTTTAAAGCTTCTTTTTTTATATAATGTTAGTTCAACATGTAACGCAGAAGCATAGCTCCAATTAATTTCCTTCAACGAGTATGTGTATTCCTGATTACTTAACCCACAGTTTTGCCAACGTTCTTTGAAAGCACTTAATGTCTGGCTTGTCCAAGCTCTTAGGAGTATTTAGAATTAATGTCAAGATCAGTCTGGCTTTTTTTCAAAAGTTTCCAAATCCAATTCACTAAATAGCATGAACTGGAACACAGGAAAATATTTATAAACTCAAATTTATATCGTAGTATTTTGCCCTTTATCGAATAGAATTATTTAAAAAATACTCATTAATACTTAATCACATCACTTTAGCACTCAAAAAAAAAAAAATTTTTTTTTCCAAGCCATTTAATATTCAAATCTCATTCAATAAAATTAGGTCAGGGAGTTGAAATTATAATTTCAAAAACCTGAAAAATTTACGCAAAATTGGTAAGATAATGGTATGCTCTGAAAGCTTTGCAAATTATGTGAAATACTAGACAGCAGGGTGAAATGTCGTAATGAAAAATGAAAAACTCTTGTATAACTAAATCCTGTAAAAAGGGAATAACAGCAGAAAATATTTATTATTTTTTAGATCAAGCTTAAAGATTCTCTGGTGAGTTCATTGAAGTTTTCTTTGGCACGAGAAACTGAACTTGCGTGGGTAGATGGACAGCTGGTGATGGAAGCGCGTGGTGAAAAATTTGATCAGATCGAAGGAAGCAATGGTCAGACAAAGGCTGAAAAACAAGATGTAGTGCCAGTACTCGAACAATTACCCCACGAAATGGTTTGTTTTAATTTTTCGTTTTTTTTTTTATGCTTTTATTCAAAGCAAAGCACACTCAATTTAAAAAGTTAGTAGATTTTTCCGTTTGAAGCCTTTGTGTAAAATTTTTATTCTGTAACTTAGTCCTATTTAGTCACTATTGCTTACTGTTACTCTCTTCTAATTATAGCATCCCCAAACACCACCTATTATGGATTTTTCAGTTTTATGGTAGACAAAAAAATAAAGCTCTAGTGCTAAATCAAATGAATTTACTGTTGACTAGAATTTACACATTTTAAATTTATTATTGTGATAAATTTTACTGGCTTCACTTTTAATTTGGTATTTAATAGCCAAATTTTTAGTGCTATTAGCACTACTAAGACCAAAAAACGCAGCTGCTAAAAATGATCAACTTCTTTTGGTAGCATTGCCTTTGAAACCTTGTTCCAGGTAACATTTAAACCTCTTGTGTTTTCGCTGAACTAAAATTTTTTTTATGAAAGTAAAAATATCAGTAGAATAATTTGATTGGGATTAAACATTTGTGAGCTAGATATTTGCAGCCTAGGACTGGGTTACAGTTAATGAATGATATTTTTAGAATAAGACTTTATTTAAATATATATGAAATAAAAGCAACAATGATATGCTTTTAAGTATTTAAGGATTAATTCTTGAAGAAAGTAAAATCTGAGTAGTTTAACTTTTTTTGCTTTTTTTTTTCTTTTCTTTTTTGTTTGTTTATTAAATGTCTATTTTTTTTTTTTTTTTTTATTTAGTATAGACAATTAAATTATGCAAAACACTTATTCTAAAGGTTTGCAGTATGCTTTTCTAGAGGAATTTTCTCAAATTAATAAAAAGCTTTACTTAAAATAGAAAGATTTGGGGAATGATCGCATATTCAGCTTTTTAGAATTTATTAACCACTTCATCTAAATTTTCACCCACATAAATAACCTTCCTACAAATTATTTTTCTAGACCCCATTCCCCCTAAAATTAGCTTTTCATCTAAATAACCCACAATGAATTCTGTTTCTTCTTTGGCCTGTTCTTTTGCTCGTCCTCAATGTCTGGTAATTAGTTGTATTAAAAGAATCTGTGATGGATTGAAAAAAAAAATTGATAGATCCACCAGGTTAGTTAGATATTTAGGTGTGGTAAAAACAACCAATATATTATATTTTTAAATTGCATTATATTTTCTCCAAATATAATGGCTATAAGGTAAAAAAAAATAAAAATAAAAACAAGAGATACTTAAAAAAGTGTTAAAATACTGCAGATATTTATCTTCCAGTAATGTGCATTTTTAAGATTTTCTTGAAATATATTTTTTCTAACATTTTGCTTTGAGGTAATTTAAGATCCTTGAAAAAATTCTTGTTAGCTGAATTCTGGGGTAAACAGAGCAAAATTTGCAATTTTTTTGCGTGTCTGCTAATTGAATTTTTTTGCATGAAACTAGATTTCTAAGAGTGGAATGGATGGCCTGCTTCGTATTTTTTTCATTTTTCCAATTAGCATATTACATTATTTGAATGAAGTTAGTTATCAAAACGAAATAAAACAAACATATTCCGATTTTTTATTCAAAGGTATTTTCCAGAAAATTCTGGGTAATCGAAAAAAATATATACGGTTTTATATAAGTTTCTCTTAAAGTTAAAAGTTGATATGAAAAATACTCGTGATAAAGTCAGATCTTTATAACAATATATACGAGTGAAGCAAAAACAGACCAAAAATCAATATTTGTTTTTTTTTGTTTTTTTTTGTTTTTTTTTTTCAAATCCTTTCATTTTTTCAATTATTTGCATGAATTTATATTTAAATGATTTTAAAATTTTGCGTTAACAAATTTTGTTTGCGTAAAATCTGGATAAGCGAGAGAAAAATTAACGTTTTTTTAAAAATCCGTCCAGTTTATTATCTCATAATGTTTTAATGTTAATATTAAGCAATTTAAGCAAAAAAAAAAAAAAAAAAAAAAAAAAAAAAATTGTTATTTACGTTATATAACTATGGTAATACCTTCTAT
Organism: Euphysa ruthae; assembly: GCA_035046665.1. Taxonomy (NCBI): domain Eukaryota; kingdom Metazoa; phylum Cnidaria; class Hydrozoa; order Anthoathecata; family Corymorphidae; genus Euphysa; species Euphysa ruthae. The sequence goes on from JAUZNK010048790.1 coordinate 8,197, forward strand.
ATTTCTAAATTTGCTACACAATTCTTCTGAGATATGGTATAAATTCATTATGAAATTTAAGTTTGTTTCAGTTTTGTGGCATTTTATAAAATGGCTGCTCGGAAGATGTTAACTACTTTAGAAGCAGTCAAACTTGTTAAAAAATGGGATGATGACAGCGAATTTAGTTCTGAAAGTGATTCAGATGGCAGCTCCGAGTCTCATTATAAGTTATACATCTTTATTGAAATTTTAATATAAAAAAACCTAATTCACTAATCGAAAAATCTCAAAAGATATTATGGAAAAGCAAGTGGTCTACAACTATCAAGTCATACCTTGTTTGCACCCTAAAGAAGGTTTTATATCCTACCAAGAATGTCTGATTGAGATGTGTGTATTGTGCAACTTGGAAGTTGCACAACACATATGTGTGTGTGAGATGTGTGTGTTGTGCAACTTGGAAGTTGTAATATTTATTTAGAGAGTTGTTCTTTCTTACACTTATGGCTAGTTATTAATTATTCAATTCCTTTCAATTTTCTTGATTTTTTTTTTTTTTTTATATAGATTTTTTTTTTTTTTTTCTTAGCCTTTTTCAACATAGTATGGAAAAAACCTCAAATTGAAAAAAATAGGTTGTGGGTGGGTGGGTGGTTGGTGTACTTTATGTATAATTTATTTATAACCTTGATCTTATATTTATGCAACTAAAGTATGTTTTTTCGTAGTTTGTGTGTTTTTTCGCCATTCCATATCTCTAATTACTATGTAATAGAGGTCTTTCATTCAGATAGCGTTCTACTGAACATGATTATATTATTTTAGGTCCCTGGTCATTCGACAGTTTTTGTTGACGAACCACGTCTTAGCGATTTCAAACAAGTCCTTACTAAGGCAGGTATACAGGTAAAATAATTTTATTACATTGTTTATTTAAAACTAAATTTTTATCTGTTCTTTTGTTACGTTTATTGTATGGGTGTCCTTGAGTGTATTTTTGTAGCTTCCAAAATTTGTTACGTTACATATATTTATTTCACTGCACTAAATACATAGTGTAAGGAAAATTTTAAAATGCAAAAGTACATATTTTCGGATTATGGATGTGCTGGTAAAAAACCTGGTCTGTTAAATAGTGGGCTTGTTTCAATTTTGGCTTACTAAAAATCAGACTTGCAATTCCGGCAAAATATTAGTTAAACACTTTTGTGCTCAAATTATTTTTTCATGTGACGTAACAGCTTCAGTCATTACCAAACACTCATCTTCCAACTGATTGAGTAAAAAACTTGGGTACCAGTAGTTGTACAACATAACTAATTTGAACTCAAGCAGACAGGTAATTTTAACATCAAATTATTGGGTTTAGTTTCGGAAACGCACGTTTACCGCGTTTACTGACGCGCTCATGCGTGAAATTATATATATGTTATGGCTCTGACTTTCGGATTAATGTTATCTGATTAATATGCTACACTTTGTTTGTATGATTATTCTGAAAATGAGTGAGCTGATACACTGAAGTTTTTTTCATTAGTTTTTTTTCTTTTCGACATGGAAGCGGATAGTGAAGATGAACTTGCTCAAGTTGTACACTTATTTTTTTTCTAAGAACTTCTGGTATGGCCCATTAGTTAATAGTTTCTTAAAAATCAGGGAAATGGGAAATGATAAAAAATGTTTGAAGCTCCAAAAATGTTTTTAGTGTAGTAAGAAACTGAAGAGTTTTCAAATTATGTAGAGTGTGATAGCGAAATAGTGGGAGCTAAACATCCAAGAACGAAACCTCCGGTTACCCAGTTTCTCAGTGAATGAGAAATTAACTGAGTGAAAGCAGGATTTAAAGAGCACCTTAAAAGAGTCAGGTGGTTGATTCTACATAACAATTATAAATTGTGTGCTCAGATACTTGTGAGCAGCTGCCCAAGACTTAGCTTTTTTCCTTTTTTATTTGGTTTTAACAGGTTAACCTGTTTGAGAAGTTTCTAAACCTATAGGTTCTCAGTAGTCAGAGATTGTTAATTTTTAGGGTATCCCAGTACTAGTTTCTTAGAAGAAAAAAGGTCTATTTGTTGCTTTATTCACTAAAAGAAAGAAAAAAAAAACGAAAATGTCGAATTTTGTCGAAAAATTAGTTGCTAAAGAGGCATTCGTTCAGTATTTATAGTACTTTAATGAACGAATTCAGGTTTTCTGATGGAAATTCCATAGATTTGAAATGGGCAAATTCTGGCTTATAAAATAAGAAATACTTAATTTTATTTATTGAAGTGAGCGGTATTCTATGAAATATTTGCTTTATCAAAACAAGAAATGTATGAAATAACTGTAATTAAACTTTTCTTCGAGAGTTTTTATTGCTTTTTGTTTTTCGTCTCGGTTTTTGTATTTTTCACTTACAACATTACTTAGAACATAGAGCCTATTCATTTTGCCAAGACGTTTTGCAAATTTCATTAAACTCTTTAATTTGTTTCGCCATTTTGTTTTTCTAAAAATCACGTTTTAATAACTTTGTTCTTATATCACGGAAACATTAGGCTTCATTTTCTGCATTTGAGAAAATCAGTTTTATTGGTTGAGATGTCTTCAGATTAATCGTAAAAGTAGAAGTTAGCTGAGTTGGCACAGTGGTATGACGTTTGACTGCGGAACGAAAGTTCACGAATTCGACTTCCACCTCTGTCAGAAATTTATTTTCAATGTTAACTAACTCTGAGTTTATGAGCAAAACTATTTGCGTAATACAACACTAGCTCAATTTGGTTGGGTGGTTTGATTAAGCGAATTTCATAGGCTCAAATGACCCGCCACGTTTCTCAAAGTATTGTCTCGGCAACTTGTTGATTCCCCACGTTAAATATAACATTCTCACTCTGTCTCTCACAGGACATATCCCGACTAAAAAATCTGATCAGACAAACTATCATACCGCAAGCATCAGATTTTTGTATGATGCACGATACCATTAATCTAAATCGATTAATACGATACGATTAATCTGATCGTTTAACAGAGCCATTGATAGTTTGATCTTCTGTTTAGAGAAAAGTTGTTGAAGTTGAATAAACAGACAAACCACGAATCATGATAAAACCATAAAAGTTTATTTTGATTTAAACATGTATTTTCAGCTTCTTGTTTCATTTTTCACACATGGCGCCATAAATATTTTTTTGATATTGATTGATATTTTATCATTCAATATTTGGTCTGTAATTTTCGTTATGTTATGATAAGCTCTAACTCCCTTTTCTTATCAAGTCGTTTAAGTCTCTATTTGAATAACTATTTAACAACTTAAGAATGACAAAAGAAAATTTTTTCTTTACTCTGTTTTGTTAATTCAACATGGCGTTTTCATCATTTTTGCTTTTATGAGGTGTTTTCCTTTGTCTTGTTTGTATTTAATCTAAGTTTAGTTTTCTGAGATTTCCTTTTATTGACAGTTTTTCTCTTATCACAAGAACAAAACAGTATTTTTATTTTGTTATTTCAATGCTATATGAACCAAGGGCCGAAATCAAGCATAAATATTTTTTATATCTTCAGAGGTTATTTTATTTATACCAACTTATTTATTTACTTTAAACTTTATATTTGCGATGTCTTTCTTGTTCAAAAATTGGTTTCGATTTCAAAATATATACAAAGATATAAAAATATATATAAATATATAATCCGCCTCCTTATAAATACATTCCATAAAAATTGTTTTTCGCACTTTAAACAAAAGATAATTTTGATGGAAGTATGTTCTGCTGCGATTTCATGGTAAAAAAGCTTGTTACCTAAATAAAAGTTGTGAATTTTTTTTTTTTTTTTTTTTCGCCGTTCTTAAGGAATGAACAAAATTTTAAAATGTTTTTAATGGTTTTTTCTAGTATTTTACTTAAATTATTAAGAATGCTCAACGAAAAGTGCTACATAAGTAGAAATTTAGCCGAGGTCTTCATCAGACGAGGGCAGTAAATTTATGACACTTTTGTGATTTCTGAATTTAAAACAGTCAAATTTTATGGATTTAGGTTTCCAGCCAAACTTGTTTAGGATTCTTCTAAATATCAATAGAAATGAGTTTTTTATTTAACCCGGCTCTACACTACCTTAGAAACAGATTAATCGTTTTGCTGAAGTTTTAAAAAATTTCTAAAGAGAGCCAGGACTTATTACTTTAAGAAAACCTAGTTTTAAGATAACGTTTTTGCAAGGGCGACTATTGGAAAATTTTACTGCAATGCTTATAGAGCAATTAATATATTTATGCTATTGAACAGGTATTTTTAAGTATGGTTTTGCAGACTTTTATAACGGCTTTCTTGTTCCAAAATGAGTGTTTGCTCGTATGCCAGTTTCCTACAATTTTTAATATATAAATAATCGTGCTGCAATTTGTATTTGAAAAGCTTTCGTTTTTGTTAGGCTGAATTTACTGGTGGAATGCTTGTCTGTAACAATCTTGTAGCCGTGCGGAAGGTTAGTTCATTTTAATATTTTTAATACTCATGTCTGTCTGTTTGTTTTTCCGTCCATACCAGTGATTGATATTTTTATATAGCAAGTGCCCTTAAATAAGCGCCCCCTCGAATATTTTTTTTTCTATAAATTTTAAATTTACATTGGCTCTAGATGTATTTTTTTTTTTTTATAAATTTGTAATAAACTTGCTGTTTTTATTAATATTTGATAATAGTAAATATAAATATTAGCCTGGCGTGAGTTGAATATATCTTTTTTGTCAACGTTTGAAATGATATGCACCCATTACGTTATCAGGCAAATTATAATAAAAATCTAAAGTTTATATAAGTTTTCAATAGGCTCGAAATTTCGAAAGTAAGGTTTAGTGTAAATAACGTTAGTTCGTTAGTATTTGAACTGTAGAGAGCGTTTCTTTGTTTTGCAGGTCTGTAATCTAAATTTCGGAAAGAGTGTTTGATCGGTTTGATTAAGTTTGTTAATAGAAGAATGGATTTTTCAGTACTCCTGAAAATGGAAGCTAAATCTAGGGTTAAATCATAATATGCTTCTTTCTAGTTACAAGGTGCTTTTTTAACCTTTTTTAACCTTTTTCCCAGCAACGATGTGCTATTTTGTAAATGCTAGTGTAACCTCGGCTTGTTCGTTTATATAAAAAAAGTCTTTGTATGAAATATGATATATATATTTTTTTTTTTTTTTTTTTTTTTTTTTTTTAATATTCTTTTGGATGCGATTGTAATTTTTATTAGATGGTATAGTATTAGTGTCGGATGTAACAGTACACGCGTATGGTTTGGTATTAATAGAAAGTAATCATGTCATATCGGCGTGATAGACATTTATGGGTTGGTTTCATTCGCTCTTTCTCGGTTATTTATTATTTTTTTTTTTTATCTTCGATTTTTTTATTTGGCGATTAACGTTAATTTATATCAATTGTTCGAAGAAGCGCAATATTGGTAAAAGACCTTTTAAATTTATAGAAATCTGGACAACTTACTTCGCAAGAACCCTTAGAGTAATGTTATTTATGGCTGCAATGCAACGGCGTATCTTATGACAAGAAAAAGCATTTCAGGCTAGGCATGTTCCGATGATGTCCTTGACTTTTTCATATTTTACCACTTTTTTTACCAACTAGATTCTCTCTAAAGGAAATGTTTAATTCTCTAATTTTTTTTGGCTGTTTATAGTACTTTTTTTTATAAACATTTCTTTTGATGCATAGAATGCGTTCATTTGGTTTGATTTTAGGAAAACGGAAAAATATCAATCGAAGGTGGATTGTGTGAAGAGTACTACGTTATTCGACAATTACTATACGATCAATACGCTATTGTTTGAAACATATTTTCACTAATGGAAATAGGGAAGTTCATCAGAGAACGACATGTTAAGATATATAATATCACAGAACAAAGTGGGAGTGTTATTTGCAGCCGCTATATCAAAGATTTTCTGGATGTAAATCAATTGAGAATGATGTAGTCCGAAGTGAGAAATTGACGGAACGTTTTCAGATATTTTAAGACTGATTCGCTGTTAGTGAAGTGAAATTAAATGTTAATCGATTCTGCTTTAAATAAATATTTTGAATTATCATATACGATAACTTTTTATGTTTTGAAAATTTAATCCCGAAACTCAATGTCTTTTCTCTTTTATTGTTATGTTTTAAAAATAAAAGATATGCCGGAAATACCTGTACTTAATAAGAAAATTGTGGCCAGGTATGTGAAACTTTTATATTGATAAAATACACTAATGGCAGAATATTCGAATAACGTAGCCATTTTCTGGGTTATAGTTTGTTTGCTACCAATACATTGAAAGCTCTTTTACGTTGCGTTTTGATTTTGCCATAGTTATAGATTCAAATTATTGGATCCGTCGAAAAGTGGGCTAAAACAAAAAATAATATAAATTTTTTCTAAGAATCTATAAGCATAAATAATATCAACATTTTTCTGTGTGATGTGTTACGCTGAAATTGTTAAGGTAGTTGTAACTTCCCATTGATTCTTTCTCTGTCTGAGAGGTGACTTAGTTCGCTTTATGTGATAAACACTCCAACATTGGATTGGGTAAAACTATATATTAGGCTTATCAACTTGTTTAACTCTTATTACATTTTAACGAACCGATTATTAGTAACCTAGGAATGAAAATATTTGTTATCACCTTCGATTCAAAGATAAATATGAAATGGGTAAAAGAAAACTCAACATGTATAATAAACCACCTTCTTTTCTTAACAAAAGTTTTTTTAGTTTTTCATTTCCAATAACTGTAAGCTCCGCTACAATATCTAAATGTCACGCTGGCCAATATTTCCATTCTCCAAAGTAGATCTTTGTAATATTTCTAATTTGTTTAGATCATATTGATAGAGGAAATTGATTTGATGATGCTGTTCGTTTTTGTAATATCTCGTTCTTAAAGTAAAATTAATTTAATAATAAAAGTAGGGGTTCCTTGTGGTCGAGCATTGAAATATGGTCTAAAATCTTAACAATTTTAAATTATTTGACGTTAAACTAACCTTTTTAAAGTCTTAACAATGTTTATGCTCACCACAAGTCATTTAGGGCCTCCAAATTGAAGGAAAAAAAATTCGAGCTGTGAATTGCGTTCACGGGATTTATCGTGCAAAAAATCCTGAAGAAATATGATTTCTTTCAGGAATAGCCCCTGCTTAATTTATATTTCAGAACTTGAGTTTGTGGTTGTCTGTTTAATATGACAGCATCTAGTTATAGCTCTTTCAGAATTTTCCCTGCGGAAAAAGTTTAATATAATATCTCGATCACAAATTTAAAAACAGTCATCTTGAAATAAGTGTCTTCATAACTCGATGTTCCTTTTTGTCCTGATTCTTTTAAGGTAGCTGAAGGCAATAAACACTGGGGCCTTAAATTTTTTGTATATAACATCTATTATCCACTTGGATTTAATAAAAATGAAATATTTTTATAGGCTAGTTGTGTCGTAACAATGTTAAAATAGAATAAGTTAGATAAGTTTTTTTTCTTTTTAAAAGAATTATTACTTATTCTAATGTGCTAACACTTTTTTTGACAATATTGCCGCCATATTGGCTTTAAAGTAGTTTTACTTTGAAGTGAAGTTTGATACATTTCTACAAATTTCAATTACATGAGATAGATTCTTAAATTAAACTAAGCATCGTGTATTTTTGTTTGAGACATTAGAATAAGCTTTTTAGCCACGCCACAATTACTCGCGGGCTTTGTGCCCGAGCTCTTTGGTAATAACGCAAAAAAATCTCTGTAGTAAGAAATGTTTTTTTTTTTTTTTTTGGCGATTTTTGGGGCGTAAGTTTTTCATATTTTGTCTTTATTAATAATATTTGAACAGTAGGGAATAATTCAATCGAGAAAATAGTTACCAAATCAAATTTAATTTTTAATTTTCTCTATTGACAGAGAATTTTATTTAAACGTTAAATAAAAGAATTACATTCGACTATTCTTAAACATCCGTTGTTTTGATTAATATTTAATTTCATGTC
>JAUZNK010048801.1:0-16191 GCA_035046665.1 Euphysa ruthae
AAATTTAAAGTGGGAGACAAAATCAGAATTGTGAAAAAGAAAAAGACGTTTGAAAAAGGATACACGCCAAGATGGACTGAAGAAGTTTTTACAATATCCAAACTTCAATACACAAGACCTCCAACTTACAAAGTTATTGACTATAACAATGAAGAGATACAGGGAACATTTTATGAACAGGTGATGCAAAAGACAACTCAAGATGTGTATAGAATTGAAAAGGTACTCAAAAAGAAAGATGGGAAAGCCTTTGTAAAATGGAAAGGATAGCCGGATTCCTTTAATTCATGGGTTGATCTTGATAATCTTGATAATCTTTAGAAATCTTTAGAAATAATACAAAATGAAAATGTATTAACAAAATCTTTTTTAATATTAAAAGCAATGAAATTTCCAACAGTCGAAGCATTTGAAGAAAATAAGGAACAGTTAAATATTTTAAAATGGCGTGAGTTGGTAGAGAATGTGATCATGTCAAATCTGTAACAGAAGTGAACGTGGATTCAGCGTTTGGTCCAGGATTAGCAATGTTTGCTGAATTGGAAGATGCGTCTGGAGAAACTTATAAAGTCTGGCTTCCTGCTCGTCTTTGTATTGCTTTCAAGGACTATGGTTGGAAAGAGAAAGAGGCTATTGTACGTCCTAAAGGACTCAAACAATCTGAGAAGAATCCTGATCGTCAGTATTTCGATTATGACATCATGTGGTTTGCGTAAGTAACTTGCTTAGAGTGCTCGCATAGGGAGCTCACAAAAGAAATGTTAAAAATGGTTTTAGAATACTGTTGTTATTATAAAATGATATCTGTTGAAGGAACAATATTACCAAACAAGCCTCTTTCAACTAGCGAGTTGGAGGCTGCTGCAAAATAACTAAATATTAAAAATTTTAAGGAGGTATTTCTTAGAGATACTTTACCGAAGAAACCCCTTCAGAACGAGTGTGGAATACTTAATTTGGATATTATGATGGGTGGTGGAACGCATTGGGTGTGTTGGTTTCGGCGAGGTGATACAAAGTTCTATTTCGATAGCTTTGGATTGGAACCACCGCTAGAGCTTCAAAAATACCTTGGAAAAGATATTTACTACCCTACTGAACAAATAAAACAACCAGATCAAGTTGTTTGCGGACACTTGTGTTTGTATATCTTGAAAAAGTTGTCAGAGTGTAAGCCATCGTTAGATAGCTACTAAAAAATAATTCAGACATTGTATTAACATTGCTTTAACAAAAATCTTGATAATATCAAAAAGAATGACTGTTGATAAATTTGGAAGACATAGTAGTAATACTATTTGTTGTAATTCTGTTGAAACAGGTACAACAGATGGTGTTAGTAAATCATACGTTGATACAAATTTCGTACGAAAAGATGGGGCAACTATAATGACTGGACCCTTGAATCTAAATAATCACAAGATTGAAAATTTATTAGGACCACAAGTTGGGGATTCTAACCATGTTGCTGCAGGGAAAGGATATGTAGATGTTTCAATAGTAGCGAGTGAAGAGTTTATAGAAAACCAAACTGCTACGAACTGTTTGAATAAAGTTACAGGTGGATCTGTGACTGGAGGTATTAACATGAATAACAACAACTTGTTTGGAATACCTGACGTACCTGCTTTTGATACTTCTTCTGTGAATAAAAAGTATATAGACCAAGTGAAGGCGCAAGTCTTGATCGATGCTAATAGTGCTTTTTTACGACTTGATGGCACAAATCTACCTACAGCAACTATCGACATGAATCAAAATAAAATTCAAAACGTCTCAGACCTGACTAATGCAAATGATGCAGCTAATAAAGAATTTGTAGAAAATTCGATTACGTCAGCACTAACTCTGACTAGTAATTTTATGGCAAATGTCGGTACAAGAATAGAGTACACTGCTGGAGCTTCTACTACTACTATAGATGCATGGGTGCTCGATAGAGCTGAATCATCAGGTATCTCGTTATTTGATTCTTTACAAGTCCAGATCAATTCAGAAGCTACAGCAACTCTTACAGTAACATATCAGCTCCCCTCTGCAACTTTTGCACCAAAGCTCGATTGCTTCTTTATAATCAGAGATAAGGCTAGCCAAAATATTGTAGAAAATGAAGTGATGAACCAGACTGCTGGAACATATACGTTCAGTATGTCCTTTACGAAGACAGGTGCTGATGAAAAACTCTATCACTTTTCAGTAGAAGGAATAATCGAAAGCTTTTTGTTGAAACTACAACACAATGGGAGGTGTTTGGATCTGGTAGTAGTTATGTGAAAGAAGAAGAGTTGATACCGAAAATCCAGGATGCTACGAGTCATAAAACAATCAATGTTGATGGTTTTACCTACCCTATTACTAACGAGGATTTAGACGGTCATCTATTGTTACCTCCTACCGGATATAATATGGAGGAATTGAAAGAGTTGGCTGTAACTATTCGAGACGGTAATGGTCTTATACACCAAAAGATTTTGCAAGTTGAAAATTTAAAGACGATAGCCAACTGGAAATTTGAGCTGGATGGTGTTACAATTGAATTGTATAGCGGTAATCATGAACTGATATCTACTGAAGGTATAGAGGCTAATGCTAAATATATCCATAATATTAGTGGTGTTTTTCTATAAGAATAATTGGTGATATTCTACAAAAAATGCTTTTTTTCAATTCTATGAAAACCTATTGAATTGAAAATGTCATGTGGTTCCTTAGTAACAATGAGCTGTCAATCATATTAAAAGAACAAAAGAAAACGATAACATTCCTTGCATACCAAATCTCTTTAGCAAAGCGTACTTTCGTTTTTAGCTTTTATTCAGTAAACAACTTTCTGATATGTGAAATTCTATTGTTTTACGCGTTTGATTGACGGCTCAGTTAAGTAACATGATATGTTTACTGTGTTTACTGTCTACGTGTTGTTTTTTAGAGATGGTAACGGGTGGTGATATTCTACAAAAAAACATTTTTTTTTTTTTCAATTATATGTAAACACTTTTTCTGTTTTGTAAAATTTCAATACTTTGCCGTACGGTTACTAGGTCGTCAAAAGGTCGTCACAAGAGGTCATTAAGGTATCATTGTCAAGAGGTCGCAAGAGGTCGCAAGAGGTCGTCATGAAATTCTATAAAATTCGATAAAATTGAGAAGCGAGTTTGGAATCATTCCTGTTTTTGGGCTTGGTTATCTTTTTTTTTGATTGCCTTATAAATTGCCAAAAAGCTTTTTTTTTAATTTCCTGATTTACTAGACAATTATTTGTCTTGTAAATTGTTAAAAGCTTTTTGGACTTGGTGATCTCCTCATTCTTCCTCATCACGATCTTCTTGAAACATTTGCCTGTTGTACAAGGTAGAATGCTATCGTTATAAAAAGTGCGTTTTAGTGCCCTACATAACTACTTTTACGAGCCGTTAATTTTGGACCCATGTCACTGTATAATCTGTTAATGGATCATTTCATAATTTGGCTGCACGATAACAATATACTTAATATATAATAGCTAGGGGGTGAATCTTTACGTCGTTTATTATTTTCTAGTTAGATGTAGTTTAAACATAAACATATCATGGCAAGTGACTGTGAACAGTAGAGTGGGAATAAGCTAGTTGAAATTCCCTGCCTCTTTGATTCGGATTGTGTCATCAGTCAAAAACTATCAAAGAAATTAATGGGAATGTGAAGAATGTTATATTATCAGTGAATATTAATTCCTAGCTTAAAGACAAATGGCTTTTAACAAATAGAATTTATTATTAGTTTTTAATTTTTACATTTAAAGGTAATTTTACAATTTAATTTTTTTATGAAAAAGAATCTTGGAAATATATGTGCTGTTTTTCTTCTTTTTTTGATAAAAACCACAATTTGCGTGGAGAGTTAAAACAAGAATACAACTAAGTTGATGATGGTAGTAACAATGCACTGAATTTGTAACAGATGAGAGGTTTACCAAAAAATATTTTGGTCGTTTTGTTTTCACTTTTAGCTTTTTTATGGTTTTACCATATTTGAACATGGCAGAAAACCGCAGTGGAATTTTTTTTTCAAAATTCTCACCAAAAAATGAAGTAATTTAGTCCCAAAGTAATTTAGTCCCAAAGTAAGATAGTTGTATCTTCAATTGAATAGCAACCGCATAGCAATGGTGCATTTTACCTCTCTTTTCAAGTATATATGATATTAAGAAGATTTAAGCAATGAAACTCCTCTTTTTACCCCTTCAGAAAATAACCCAAAAACAAATTTCCCTTTAGTAATTTACTAAAAAATGATCTAGAAACATAAATCCTTATTCACGCTCTTCAGTAGATTCCCGGACACATACCCGACGGACATTTCTGCGACGGACACCTACCCGACAGACATATTATCGATGGACAACTCCCCAACCAGACAAATTCTCGACTTACATTTACCCGACCAGAAAAATTCCCGACGGCCTCATTCCTGGCCGCTGTATAGCCGACAGAAACTTCCTCGAACAGAAAATTCCTAGATCATATAATTTCCCGGCAAATACCCGACTGACTTAACAGATGTAGATGACTTCGTTTTTATTATTAGGCCTATTTATGCATGTATTCACATGATGCGCACATACACATAAATTATCTAAATACAACTTTCCGCAGACGAAAGTATATTTCTATTTTTAAAATAGTATAAAACGCAATAAAATGATACGTGGTCAGATTAAGAAGTATCACTATAATAATAGCCTTAAGTAACCCAAATTTATACCTGTATTTGAACAAACTAAACCAATCGGCTTTCTTTCTATCCATTTGTCATTTCAGTTATAAAGTAGCGATTTCCCGTCAATCCATTGGCTGTTATTACAAAAATAAGTTTTTGATTGGTCGTTTTACGCACATGGTTTACCATTATAACAACAAAAGTGATTTCTCTAATTGAAAAATACTTTTTCAAGTTGTTTTTTGTTAAAAAATGAAAATTTTTGTTATTTATCCAGCAGATCCTGTTCATACTATACTTTGTCCTCCTCCACAAATGATCCCTCCTGCTGCTCCTCCTCTTCAATCTCCTATTCAAAGAGCAGATTCATGCAAATCTTGCATGCCACATTGAAATTTAATGGTAAAAGGCACTCTTTCTGACCCTGTTTATCTAGGTGCAATCTACCAGATATGTAACTTTGGCAAAAATAATGCTGAAGCTCATTTTCAATGTCGGGTAAAGTAATTTTAGAACCACTGGCATCATTTCCTCTAGAGTTGCACGATTTAATTACTGGTAATAGCGATGATTCGTTTGTAACTAAACACATCATTGTCATTTGCTTCTTTAGGGTCCAACATTTACAGCACGATCAAATTATGGTCCATACTGTTTTCGGATCTGTGGCCAAGATTATCATCGTGTTGGTAATTTAATGCCAGAAAATAACGCAACACCAAGTTATGGTGAATTATATATTCATATATATAATTATATATTTATGATGCTTATGCGCAGCTCTAAATTTTAGTATGCAACATTCAGGTGATAACAGTTGTATTCCAGCACTTACTAATTATTTAGATTGTAGATATTAATATATAAGCGCACCAGAATCAATGTGGCATTTATATAAATTTGATATGAGCAAAATTTCACATTCTGTTTATTGCCTAAATGTTCATCGTACAAATGGACACCATATTTATTTTGGAGAGGAGAAGAGTTTCAAGCGTTGAACCTCTCTGGATATAGTTCTCACACCTAATAATTACAATTCTGTAAAAAATATGTTTTTTGTCTTCTTTTCTTTTTAAATTTTTTTTTTTTTTTTTTTTTTTTTTTACTTTGCTTCGCTGAATCAATCTTTATGTTTTTGTATGTAATGTATAAAGGGACCACAATAGAAATATTGTTGTGACAGACCATTTTTGAACCCATCGTGGCCACCATTTGTTTTTTATCTTAATTTTATTGTTGTAGCTATTTTTTTGTTTTCTCTTGTCTTTGTGTTTTCATAGTTTACTTGTATTTGTCTGTGGCAGAATAAACACTTAGTTACTTACTTAGGTGGAAATTGATGCAATGTCAAGATAACGTTAGATGCCACGCACTTATTTCTTGTTTAAAAATACTAACACGGCCACGCCGCTGATCCTGAGGGTATTGAATTATTGAAAGCAAGAATAAGGATGAAGCTACGGTATAAGACAGCGCAGACGAACTCTAAGAAAATATTTTTGCGTGGCATCCGAGCACAGAAACTCTACGAAGAGATTTAAGAAGTAATAGGTCCCAAAATTATCCGCCAGTACCTGATAATGACGATGCGCAATACCATATCACAGAGCTATACAGTGGATATCTTGCGCAGTTGCTTGTATATGATAATAGACAACAATACCACATATTTTTTTTTTTGGAAGTAATAAAGATTTTCGTTTCAGCGGGAATTCGAACAACTGGTTCATGGATAGGAAATTTCAATCACTCCCACTTCAGTTTATGCAGTTTATACGCGGCTTAACATATCATAGAAATATACCCGTAGCAGATGCATTATTACCGAGTAAAAGTATGGATACATATTCCGAAATTCTAACTGAAATACAATGGCTGACAAATAACGCTCGCTCTGCCTCATAGTATAATAATTGACTTTGAACCTGGTATGTTAAGCGCTTTGAGCCTAACCTATCCTGGCATACCACAAATTGGATGTTTGTTTCTTATGTCTAAAATTGTCTTTGGAAGTGTGATTGACACTGGATTGCAACAAAAGTATATAGATGCAAAGTTTAGAGGTAATATTTGCATGATACCGGCGCTTAGATTCGTCCCAGTTTAGGATAAAGGATAAAATTTTAGCTTTCGATCAATTTTGCAACCATCGTGGCATTGATGAGCAGCCTATTCTTGATTACTTCGAGACCAGCTATATCAGAAAACAGCAAAAGAGCCGATGTTTACTACCCAATATCCTCACGAGTTGTGGAACATATATAATCGGGTATTGACCGAACTCTCAAGGACCAATTAAAATTTGGAAGGTTGGTACCCCCGTTTCTCCACCATGTTCAGACAAACAAAATTAAAACTTCATATCTCACATAGTCGAATGATATCGGGACAAATATTAGATGGTGCTTCCAAAATACCTCAAAAAAGATTTTATTGCTATGTCAATGCTCATATCGAAAACCATTATTGTACAAGGGTACAATAATGGAAAAATTATCCCATTTTTACTTGGCATTTCTTATAAATTTCTTATAAATTGTCATCACAATAAATGTTTTATGAATGTTCTTATAGAAAATTTTTCATTGTTAACATTGATTTTCCCCTCGTTGTGTTTTAGACGTTAACGTTATTTTCTCCTCGTTGTGTTTTAGAGATCTACGTTATTGTCCTCATTGTATATTGTTTTAAAAGCATTTATTACCTATCAAAGAAGTTGTATTTTCTCTGTTGGGGCTTTGTGTTTTTGTCTCTTTGTTGTCCATGATAAATTTGAATGCGCGCATTTGAGGAATCCAACATTGTCCAAACTTTCTCAATCGTTTTTTTTTTTTTACACGCAGCTTCATTTTGACTCCTCACACATTTACTATGTTTTGTGGAAGGGAAACTCGGAGAAATGGTATTTATATGAATAAAAAAATCATCTACACCTTATAAGTCCGCCGGAAATTTTTCTAGTCTGGTAAGTGTCCGGATACCCTTCAATATGATGATTATAAACCATGTGTAAAAAACCTATGCAGATTGCTTTTATATATTTTCTAGAATCTTATTTTGAATAGCGTTTGTTTCTTAAAAATTTTCTTCAGACAATTCTTGTTTTTTTTGCCAGAAAGATAAAATTTTGTTTTATTTGAAGTTTTATTTTGTGTTAGATGTGTTTTTATAAATCAATGTATTTTATTACATCATTTAACTAAAAAAAAAAAAAATCTTCTCAAAAAGTTTTATTTATTTATTGGTCAACCTTAACCTTAACGACCGTTTAGAGTAACTTTTATCACCTTATTTTATCGTGTTGAAGTGATGAAATTACCTCGTTTGCTAAATTGTTTGGACCACCGCCGAAGCCACGATTTTACCCATGTATGTTCGTTCTTTATTAACGCTTCTCCATAAGCTTATTGTTTTATAGTAACATGGCTTTAAAACGAAATTCCGCCAAAATAATGCCCAAAGAATAAATACTCCTTGATTAAATGTGTTTTTAAAAATTATTTCATATAAAAAGACCATTTGATAACAGACAATTTTTTCCTACTGTGAATCTTCTGAAGGATGCATCCAGTCTTAAAGTGTTGTCGAGCAGTGGTATTGTTCCACTTTCTTAGAGAATTGGCTTAGCTGTTGAAACTGATTTATGTGCATATTTAGTGCAACCAAATGATCGATAACTTTATCAAAAGAAATTTTTAATTTGTATGTCATTCTTTAATGAATACCTTTTTTAACGAAAATACATTTAGTGGTTATAACCTTCACTTTAATACAGAGTTTTTTAAACCAATAGCAAAGAACTATCCGATCAGGAGATATTTCTATGGGGAATTTCGGTTCAGCGATTTCGAATATAGTGCCTGAGAGTCTAAAAATTTGTAAAAATTTTAAACGCAAAGTGTTTGGTACCGAAAGGGTGTATTTTTAATATATCTAAAATATGTTCAAGGATTAGGTTATGTACATGTATCTTAACATTTGAGCTTAGATTATACAGAAGCACATTATATTTTTGAGTATGAGTTAACATTTTATTGTTTGCCTTTGAAATTATAAAACCAATGTAAAATAAAGAATAAATAATTGTTTATGTAATGTTCTTTGTTGTTTATGAAATAGTGTTACCCATTGTTTATGAGTTATGTATTGTTATGTGTTGTTAAATAAGTGTGAGTCCATTTAGTTGCTTTTAACGTATTTTTTTATTTTTTTTTGTGGGTGCATCAGAGCTTGTTAAAATTCAAAATAACGAAATTAAAAATATTGAAACATACATTTTTTTTAAGGAATTGAATGTTATGATTAGATTAAATGTTTTTTTTTCTGAAAATAAAAATCTAACAAATATGGCATTTGCTTTTTATTATGTAAGAAGGGTCTATGTATAAAAATTTCCATATCAATTAAAGGGAAAATGCAGTTAATCACCATTTTTTATCACGAAAATTAAAAATCTCCGGAAAAATTCAATTTTTTAAACTGAGAAGATAACAATTTATTTACTTTTATTTATTTATAGTATCGAATATAATATCAATAGCAAACAAAAATAAGTTCATAAATAACCATTATTTTCTTTCTATTCGTTTCTGTTTAAAGTGCACGGTCTGAAAAATTCATTTCCATGGGTACGGAACCATTTGTTAGCAACTAAAAGCAAAATAACAATGTTTAATAAAATTAAGCCAATGGTAAAAGCGTTAAGTTATCCGGGTAAAATGCATAAAAGAAAAACAAATCAGGGAATTAAATCTATCCACAAAACATATATTTCGGTGCGTTGTATATACAGTTTAGGCTATAAACTATAAAAAACCTATAAAAAAGTGGATGAGCTTAGAAAAGTTTCAGAATACTACGTTGCATGTTCGCGAACAAATATCTTGTTCGTGACACCGCATTGTCATGTCTACATGACGACACGCAAACTTTCATAACTACAGTAACTTCCGCCCATTTTACATCACGCACACTCGAACTGACAAGTTAGACGTAATATCTGTTGACATTCACGTTCATAGTGTTAAGCCATTATGCATTTCCAAGCAGATTTCAGTACGAACACAAGATAATACGCACTTTAGTTGTTAGTTTCGGGTGAGCCCAAAGCAAGAGTTTTCTCATATGGTTTATTCACATGGGTTGTTCAATATAAATTCATAGTCATTAGCACGTGATATCGCCCAAAAATTCATAGTCATTACCACGTGATATCGCCCAAAAAATAATGTGATAATTAGATCAATAAATTAAATAAATGAAATATTTCCAGCATCAAGTATAAATATATCTCTAAATATATATCTCTAAAAAACTTCGTTATGTCGATCAACATGAAAGACGTTTTATTCATTGCGGTTTAAAGTACACGGTCTCTTAAACTCGTTTCCATGAGTGTGAAACCACTTGTTAGCAACTAAAAACAAAGTGAAATCATCAGAATTGATTTGTATAGCTTCTATAGAATTAAGCTCTTTCAAAACCTAAAAGTAGAGGGTAAACCCAGCAATAGAATCAATGTCAATCTATTGACCTTAATAGAGCTGTTTTTTTTTTTGCTATTTGATATGTTTTAGAGGTATCGGTGGGTTTTTCTTAAGAGGACAGGTGTTTTTACAGGCTTTGACCTAATATTTTGGTTGCTGGGAAAAACTCAATTCAAAAAATTTGGTTCCCATTAAATTGGTCACCAGACCACAAAAAAGCAATTGGAAAACAGTAACTTGCAAATATTTTTAACTAAAATACACAAAATAAAATTTGGAACAGTCACTAATTTTTAGGGAAATTATAGCTCAACAGCGCAAAGGAAAAAGCTGTAGAGAGTAGCAACCCCTTCGCAAGATTCAAATAGGGCTATCACCTCAGAAAACTTTATTTATATCATTGTTGAAACCCTGCCCTCCCACCTAACCCTGCTAAACGATGTAATATTTTTTATCATATTAAACACATCTTTACATTGAGAACCAATTGTTTTACACATATTGAATTTATGGAACGTATTTCCTACAACGATATTATTATTAAAACATGACACTTTGGCAATTCTTTTTCAGAGTGAAAAATGGTTTTTCAAAAAATCAAGCCAAAAAGGTTAAATGGAAGTGTGCTGAATGGCGATATCGTAATGATAAATATAAATGAGTAATAAACTGGGTAGATAATTGATGAAATGAGTCAGCCAAATAATGATTAGTGAAGGGAGTAAGGAAGTTATGAGAAAGATAGGTGATTCATGAAAAAATGAGTAGCTCAAAGAATAGAGGAATGAGAACAGAGGACTGTCACATAGGTCGTCACACCTGATATACTTTCACACCTGATATACTGTTACACCTGATATATTTTCACACCTGATATAATGTCACACCTGATATACTGTCACACCTGATATATTTTCACACCTGATATAATGTCACACCTGATATACTGTCACACCTGATATACTGTCACACCTGATATACTGTCACACCTGATATACTGTCACACCTGATATACTGTAACACCTGCAAAGATCTTATTACTTTTATATGTTTGTTTTGACGGATTTTTAAAAAAAGGTTGCGGGGATTAGCTATAAACTCAAAAAAATATTTCGTTAGTGGAAAATATTCCATTTTTATTAAAAAAGTAAGCAAGAATTTACCCCATTTGCTTCCCGACACCACGGGGCAAGAAGCGTGCTCAGTAGCTTTTATTCCTTCGCCATTTTGCTTCAAATTATACCAGAAAGCAGCATCACCCTGAAATATTAAAAATTTAAAATTGAATTCTTGCCACCCAAGTGATAAACAATGAAAAACAACCGGCACACTTTGTAATACGTCTCCCACGATATTTCCAGGTTATAATGATATAAAATTGAGAAATCTGTCAGCCCTGATTAAAATTTGTGACAATCATAAAAGCTAATCTAAGCGATATTTTTTATGCAGGATGAAAACATTTGATCGTTAGACTGGATTTATTTTTACGGATAATATTTTCTGAAATGCAATACACGCTTTAACCAATGATATTAAGCTAACGCTCCACATCAATCAAATTCTTTAAAATCCGCGAAAATTTATCACTTTATAAGAAATTGTTGTTCGAAATAATTTGAAATCCAAGTTAATTAATAAAAGTAATAAAAAAAAAAAGAAGATAAACTTTTACACAGCAATGTTGTTTTTAATATTTCTTTGAAAAATATAAAGATTGTAGGAGAGGAAATGTTTGAATCTTAAATGCTGAATAACTTAAGATTTTTGTTTTCATTTCAACCATCCAGAAACTGAATAAATTTTACCAACTAATTTAACTTACCAGTTTTGGATACAATGATAGACCAATTTTAGTAAACACAGTGTGACCACCTTTTTCAACGTCACTTAACTGAAATGAAAATCACATTAAAATTTCACCAAGAATTTCTTACAAACCGAAAAAGGTTTACTATAACCTTTACAAAATTATTTATTATCAACAGTGCAATGCGATGTAAAGAGGCTTATTCAATACTCTCTAGGCCGGTGTTCTACCATCTTTACTACGAGGAAATTTTGAATTTATTGAGTTAGTAATGGCAAGAGTATCTCCAAAATATTACACATAGATCAAGAGTTTTCGCGAAAACTTGTGGAAGAAGCTTACGCCCAAAAGTTCCCAAGTTTAGAAGATCAACTCTATAATTGATCTTAAATCCGGAGAAGTGAATTTTTCAGATGGTAAGATGTATAATAATAAATATAATAATAAATATCAAAATGATGCTTCCATCACAAAATTTTAATCTCCTGTTGAAGGAAAGTCACTTCTTGGTGTTTGTACACCAAAGAAATTCATTATTTGTGCTCGAAATTTGCAATTAGAGTTCTTAGTTAGGCCATAGAATAAAATATTCTCTTTCATACGTACATTAATTCTTTGAAAATTCCAACTGAAAATCACCCGTGTTATTTAGCTTTCAAAAGATAGCAAAATTATAGTTACGCAATAGGGCAAAAAAAAAAATTAGTAAAAAAATAATTAAAAGTATAAAACTTGGAAATCTTGATGATTCATGAACCTATTTTCAAAACTACAGGAATTTTAAAACCAGGTATTTCCGAAAAGTTATGTTTTGGAGTTATGGGATTTCATAATTTTACATTTTAAGTCAAACTGGGGCTGGTTAAATTAAACATAGCTGAATCTTATGATCCAGAAAACGGCCTCAGATGAATTTTTTTATCTCTAAATATTTTTAAAATGATATTAAAATAAAATTTGAGAAATCTTGCACCCTTGCACAAAAATTCATTGCCTAGAGTAAGTTAAACACCCTGCAAAGTTTGCAAAGAATTTATGCCACCATTTTCGACAAAATTTTGTGAGGGAATGCCTCGGGAACACAAAAAAGACTTCTTACATAGATGAGAAGCGTAGCTATTCTGTTTCCATACTCGTGTCTGTCGAGTTGAGAACCAGGATCCTAGAAACATATATTTGATAAATATAACTATTTTCTTTTCTACAATCAAACCTGCATGTGCCCTTTCGAACAATACATCTAATGAAACAGGTTACATGTAAATTATATCATATTCAATGTTATATCATGATTAATCAATGTCTCATTATTAAAAAGGAGACCCAATATTACGCCAGGAAATTTTTAACAATAATGCTTATTCTTTTTCTGCACATTTTCTAACTCCTTCACGTTGTTCATTTCAATCTCTGGTTTATTATTTTAGCATTTTTTCCTAAGCTTATCCCGAGCTCTCGTTTATTCAGTATTTGAGAGTAAAATTTAAAAAGCAATTCCTGCAGTGATATATGCTAGATCAAATTTTCAAAAAAGCAATGAATCAAAGGGTAATTCATGTGCCTGTTTATAACAGGGCAATAGCAAAAATCCAAATTTTTTAGATAAGCAACTTCTGATAAAAGTGACATATTTTTTCACCGTGAAGCACTACAAATGTAATGTCCTTACGTTATTGTCCTTACGTTAGAATATAATTTTAAAAGAAAATGTTTAGAAATTCAGTAAATTCAAGGAGAAATTTTTGTCATATCTTTCGCAAGAATACAAATGCAAATTCTTATTTAGTAAAAACAAAAACAACAACAACAATAACAACAACAACCACAATTAAAATTTTTTCTGATTTTTAGATAAAAGTCCTCAAAAATATTTCCAAACAATAAATTGAGAAATTTTAGAAAGTAAAGGCTGTTTTTAGATAATCGCCAAATAAAAATTTTCGGCAAACAACATAGCTGATAAATATTTTGAAAAACTTTTGAATAAGGGTGAAATAGAGCTTGTTTACTCCCTTAAAATTTAGTAATTAAACTTACCCCGTGATCTTGATGAAATTCATATTGGCCTCCTAATCCATAGTTATTGACCTAAAGAAATAAATGCAATTAATAGAAACAGTAGAAAACTTAAATCCTGGTGACATATTAACTGTCTTTAAAGATGAAATCAATGTAGAAGAGTGAGTTTGCCATCATACGCAAATAATACTGGATTAAAAATACTGGGTTAAAAAATTCCAAATTATGAGCAATATTTAATGAAAATTAGCTTGTATCAAATACTTTGTCTTTAATCTCTCAAATACTTGACAAACTATTGAACCAGATATTATGGATTTCAATTCAATTCAATTCATCGAAACAATTACGTGAATAAATCTGAATAGTCTGAATAATCTGGGTGATAAAAATTTATATACCTGTAACGTTTCAGAAAACTGTGCATTCAAATCTGTCGCATCTTCGAAATGTGGTCTAATCTTTCGGGATATATCATTCTCTTCTTCAAATATTTCGTCAAAGAAGACACTAAAATTAACAGTTAGTTTTCGGTAGTAAACTTATATTTGAACACTTAGGGGCAGGAAATAAATTAGTGGTGAATGCACAAAAGGTACGTAATATCAGTGGCGTATACCCAAAGGTGGGGAATATAAGCAGAGAATGTGCGCACGTAGGTTATGAGTTAATTGAAATAAGACCAGGCACTAGCAATCTGTTGCAGTTATGTTTGTTGACAATATGGAAAAGATAAATTAGCAATTTTTATCAAACCACCATAAGAATATTTTGAATGCTATAACAAATCAATCTTATGCAAGGAAATCTAGAAATTTCTTTTCCACTCTGATCTGATGTGGTTTTGGCTGTGTGAATCTATGTAGCTTGACAACTTAACTAGATGATTGTTATAATGTAGAACTAATAAATTCAAAAAAACTTTATGAGGAATGATTAACAGATAAAATTCATGAGTTTCACATCCTTTAAATTGTTTATATTAGAACCAAATGTGTCCTCTAACAAACAGCGCATTAAGGGTTTTGGGTTTGGCAAGGGAGATGCTTAAAAAAAGAAGAATGGCTATTAGAAGAAATATACATTTTAAAGAATAAAGTAATAATAATGACGCATGAAATAATTTTCAAAACAAAAATAAAAGTTATATTTTCGAGTCTCGGTCTCCAAATTTAAAATTTTTGCATTAGATAAACTGACTTAAACGCTAACTTTAACTCCATTATATTAATGGAAACAAAGATAGAGTGATATTACTTATAGGTTGTAAGAAAAATAAAACTTACTTTTTAGAAACTCTATAAGAAGCTCTAACATGGTTCTCATTAACAGGGTCAATAACCTTCGCAGGGGTTAACCGTGGATATGCCACATCTTTAATTTTTTGAATGTACTTCTTCGGCAGTATTTCGTGAAATACTAGCACAACAGGGTTGTCGTGGTATTGAGTTACCTTTAATGGTTTCAGGATCAGACGAGGCCTATCAGTTTTATAATAGCAAACGATTTTATTGATATCTTTAACACCAATCTAAAAGAAATTATAATGGTAAATCCAAAATTAAGACCCCTTTCTCTTGAAACTAACTAAAAAAAGAAGCAACTGCAGTAAATCCCACAGTAAGTACCTCTCTCTGTTACGCCTCCTATTCAAAAAACATTATACATTATAAACTAAACATTATAAGTGCCTGAGTAAACCTTGATACAATACTTGGATCAAGTCAACAAACCTCAACAAATAGATCAACTAAGCAATACCATGCTTAAATATGGATCAAAAAGCAAACTTCACAACAAGTGAGCAAACCTCAAGGAATGAAAAAGTAAAAAGACCACAAGGAGTGGGACGATTAAGCAAACCTCAAGTTGTGGAATAAAAAATAAATCTCAAAGTAAAATATAATATATATGGTCAAGGAGGGTAATTATTACGCATATTCAAGTTAGCCTTTACGAGCCAACTTTACACATCCTGCCGTCAATGTAAACATTTTTGTGTAGCTGTAACTAACATCTTTCATTTTGCGCTAAAAATTATTTCCTAACCAATTACGTATGCGAAATATTTATAATAAAAGTTGTGTAATAGTTACCCTTCAAAACTGCTTATTATTACGCAGTAGCGTCAAACTAATACGCGCGTATTTCTATGCGTAATATTTATCCGTTTCC
>JAUZNK010048812.1:3913-16182 GCA_035046665.1 Euphysa ruthae
TGGTTTTAAGACGTGGTTTTAAGACGTGGTTTTAAGACGTGGTTTTAAGACGTGGTTTTAAGACGTGGTTTTAAGACGTGGTTTTAAGACCTGGTTTTAAGACGTGGTTTTAAGACGTGGTTTTAAGACGTGGTTTTAAGGTACTTAATGCAGATTTGTAAACGTTTTTAAAAATATTATGCACAAAACAGAATCTTCAGATTGGTGAAGTATAAAAAGTTTTTGTTGCTGTTAAAATACTTTTCTTTTCCTCACCACTGAATGTAACGAAATTTGCCATGTTCAAAAAATCCTAATCTAATAAATTTTGGATTTAAAGCTAGGATTTCCGTGAATAGCTTTCATGAAATTCATTATGTTTAGTTTATGCCAATGTCTACTGTTTGGTTTATTTTATCTAATATTTCTTTTATTCGTGCTTAGGATGACAATTGTTTTTAATTGTTCTCAGTTGGCATTTGTGTTTATGGATTTAAGAGTTTATATGGATATAGGTTGTACACTTGTCAAGGGTATAGGTTGTACACTTGTCAAGGGTATAGGGTGTACGTCAGTCAAGGGTATAGGGTGTACGTCAGTCAAGTATTTTAACTCAATTCACTTGTGATGTGAAAGGTTCAAACAGCATTTGATGGCATATTTTTATAAAACTAGGAAAAAAAAAGTCAATTAATTGAGGTTATTTCAGTTACAAAGTTTTTTGTTATAGAATAATCATTCTAGGGTAATCTTGGCTTTAAAATTTGATGTTTGTTTGCTGTAAACATGTTATAAAAACTAACTGGAAGTAATTGTTCAGAAAAACCAGAAAAATACATGAATATATAGATGTTAGTTTGTTAGTTTTTAGGTTCCTACAAAAGTGTGATCTAAATAATTTTAATATAAAATAGTTAAAATTAAATTAAATTAAAGTTTCATATTAATTAATAATTATTAATAATTATTATGCAACAATTTTTTATCTTTCCAAGTTTAATTTGCCAAAGCTGCTTTTTTTTTTTTTTTTTTGTTAATATAGAGTTTATTGATTGATTAAGAAAATTTTATTAAGGTAACGTTTCGATCCAATTTTATTAAGGTAACGTTACTATCCAATTTTGTTAAGATAACGTTACGATCCAATTTTATTAAGGTAACGTTACGATCCAATTTTATTAAGGTAACGTTACGATCCAATTTTTTGACATTAACAACGATTATTTTAATCTAATCATTTGTTTTGCAATCAGAAAAAAAAATTTATTTTCATTTGGCATTTAGATGTCTTGTTTTGATGTTTCTGCTTGATAGAAGACATTGCATAAAAACCATTTCATTTCTTAGAATCTGTCATTAGTATACAACAAGGTCAAAAAAATCTTTTTAAGTTGCATGAATTTCAAAGAAGTAAAGTATTATAAATATCATAATTTATTTCCCGTGACCTTTTGTGAGCCGCTGCTTAAAAATATTTAGATACTCAGTAATATTTTGTTTATAGACACTCACATTTGAACACAACAAGCTCACAAAAATACCTTTTGGGGCATTTTCTAAAGCACAACATTTGGTAAGTCTATCATCACCTTTTTAAGTTTTTCAGTTTTTTTCATTTTATTTTTATCGTGTTCTTAATAACTTTATTTCAAGATTTTAAAAATGTTTTTGTCTCGTTTCTAAATAGAATATGATCTGAATTACTCTCGAGAAATTACATACTATCATATAATGATTATTTTCCAATCAGCTGGACCACAGGTTATATTCATAGCCACCCCCAATATCAAGGGTTAAACCCCAGATCTTGGTACCTATTTGGTTAAATAATTGGTAAAATGGAGTGCTGGGTTGGCACTACTGTTGTGAGTCCATTTTTAATACTGCACAGATTTTTTGAGATGACCATGTTTTAAAAATTATAAGTTCTCAATAACTGGATAGTTTTAGTAGCTTCAATACTGATACATATTGCTGACCAATAATTTATTCTATTATTTTTTTTGGTCCAAAGTTATTTTTAATATTTATGAATATTTACACAGGGTGAAACTAAAAGTATTTCTTTATTTTAACAAATAAATTCCAGGAAGCTACCAGGCTAAAGAGAAGTGAAACTGCTACCAATTTGTATCCTGTTTAAGTCTCCAATAAAATAAGTACAAAGTATATATAAATATTGTTCGGACAAACGGATACATGCCCCAGACCCTTTTTTGGCTTATATTTTCAGTGTCGTTCATATTTTAAGCATGTAGTGTCACATAAATACCTCTAGCTTCTACAATACTTCTTAAATTTAATAAAATTTTGTACCTGGCCTGTATTTACCTTTTTTATGTTTGTATTTGTATTTGCCTTAAAGGATAATACAGATGCATGAACTTTACTTGAAAATCCTTATTTTCAACTCCAATCGCCTAAGCCACTCCAATCCATGGTACATTGTCGTATATGTGTCATACATATGTCATACATTGTCGTATGATTTGTGTAAACAGATTTTCTTTCTTAACATCTGGAAATTATAAACAAGCAAATGCTCCTCTTGTTCAGATACAACCTTAACCATCATACTAGTTCTAACCGATTTTTAAAATGATACATCATCTTCTGAATACAATTCGTTTTCAATGTCACTTATTACTGTAGAATCACCTGAACTAAAGGGAAACGATGTATCATACACTGTATGTTACCGCTACTACAAACAAGCATATCAATTTGTTTGTGGTATTTTTTTTTTTGGTTTTACTGCACCAATCATTAATTTAAAACTTTGATGGATGGTGCAAGCACATATTTTTTGTGTATTTGAGGCCCGGCTGTAATGCACCATTTGGAGCTATGTACACAAAAGGTATAGAAACCAACTTTTATAGCTGGGTAATTGATTTTTAAATTAATAAAAATTGTTTGAGTTTAGATAGAATCTATTGCTTTTTCAAATTTATTCTTCAAGATAAACTCACAAAATCTTTTTTACTGCGTATTTGCCTACTTTTTTCAGCATTACAATAAAATAAAATTCAATTATTTGTTTATGAGAATTTAAATCAATACTAATAGTTAGTATTTTCTGATTAAGATTTAAAGTTGACATTTTTGTGATAATTATTTTTACTGTGAGCAACTTTAAAGTAAGATTCCACAGTGCGCATTTTAAGCTGATTTTATGGTCATAGATTTCAACGAAGAATTATTGGATAGGAACCGCTTGGAATATGTTTTTGACCTTTATCTTCATCATAGCTGCAGGATGGTTTTTTTTGAGTGGTTTTTGCTTGAATTTTTCGTTAGTTCAGATGGTTTCATTAGGATACTTCCATTAAAATTGCTCCATTAAAATGGCATGATTTTTAGTCTGTCGGACAAGTGGGCAAAAAGCTTACATTTCAATACTGCCACAGTTGAATAATATCTTACATTTTCTCTTTTTTCTTTGATGTGAGTTAAATGGATCACAGCAAGTGATTTGCATTGCAGAATAACGCTTTAAAACAGCGTATTTAAAACATTTACTGTCGTGACAGCGAATTGTAGTAATGTCGACCGTTTCATTCCTAGAACACCAATTAACTATGTCCCTTTCGGCACAGTCTAGGTCAGAAGTTTTCTTGATGTTTTTAATTGTTACAAATTTTATTTTAAGGCAATGTTCATTACTTTTTATACCAACTGAAGATTTTTCTTTATTAGCCATGATATTAATATTTGTTACTTCTCAAAACAATTGTGGAGCTTGTGAAGAAATATTTCTTTAAAGTTTTTTGGAAGTCTTTAATAAAAATTTCTCATGTTGTTTTCTGATAACTTGCAACAATTTAATATATAGTCAAGATAAATTGCTAAACTTATTCTGTTTAACATTTAACATTTGCTTTTTCAGTAAAGAGGTGCATCCACACCATAGACTTGAAGTTAATACGCTATTTATTTCATTTATTTATTTTTTTCAAATATTTTTGTTTGTTTTTGTGAGCCATAAACCAAATATTCAAAATAAAAACAAAAAAAAGACAGGTTAACACCTAGAAATTTATAATTTAACTTTAATTTATTTTATAATTAAAATTAATTGATTAATTTATAATTTAATTTATAAACTGGTAAAAACATTTGCAATAACTCAATACAACAAAATAAATAGATAAATTTTTTTGTAAATAAAAAATTGTAAATAAATTTGACTTATATAAAAAAACCCTCGTGGTTTTTACATATATTTCAGAGCAATACATTTTAGGCGTCTCATCTCATCTGTCATTTTGTAAGTGTGCTAGAAAGTTATTTAAATTTGAATTTTGAAACAGAAGCTTTAATGAATGGATTATTTAAGCATCGCTTGAATTCCAAACCTTCAAAAATATCTAGGTATAAGTATTATAGAAGCTAGAGTTATATATGTGAAGCAGCATGCCTAAAATATGAGCGATGCTAAAAAAAGAAGCCCAAAAAAGGCTAGTATTCTAGTATCTTCGGAATGGCAAGGAGTTTGGTGTTGAAATTTGTACCAGAGTTTCCTTTTTTGGATATAATCTTGTTTACCAATAAAGCATCTAAATCTTAGAGAGTATGGTGTCAGCCATAAGTTGAGCTGTATGGAATGATCCTAAAGACATTTATGTAAAATATTTAAAAATAACTATTTAACTGAAGACATATTTTTGAATTAATATTGACTGAAAAAGGACTAAAGGTCTGAGTTGCCAGATGAAATTATGCTTCAAGTTAAAAATGTTTTGGTAATTTTGGTAATTTAATGATTCATTCATTGTTTACTTTAATTGTGCATTGTTTACTAAAAAATTTTTGGAATTTTAAAATTGCATAGTTTCATTTTGATATTTTTTGATCCTGATAATTCTTTTATAGATTTATAATTCCCTTAAAACCTTGTATTTCATATTTTTTTTGTAGCGAGACCTCTTTTAGTTGTATTTTTGAAACTTATTAAGATGTTTTCTTCCTAGTTATGAAATGTTTTGGTATTTAAATTTTGTTATTGAAGCATAAATATCATAAATATCTTCATAAAATTTATGCTTCTGGTTCCGAACTCATTCTTCAAAATAGCAACATTTTTTTCTGAGAATTTGTTTTTTTTTTTCACAGTATATTCCTGTTTAGATATATATATATAATATCTCCTTATTTAGATATATCTCCTCATTAATATGCAAAATAAATGTATCTCCTTATTTAGATGTAATATTTCTTTATTGGATTCCTGGTGAAGACGTGTACTCTGAATTCACCCACGTTTGTCTGCTTGTCCCTCCATCTGCTTGTCTGTCTTTTCACCCATTTTTGTCAAAAATTATTATTTGAAATCTGGTTTGGTCTGTAAACTTTTGTTGAATTTTGTTGACCATCTGCAAAAATTTTCACGGGTCTTAAAACAATTTCTTTTTTTTCCATTTTTTTTTGAAATTTGTTTATGACTTTTTGTTTTTAAAACTTTGCTTGAAGTTGAAGGAATTTTGTTTGGGGGAATTTTTTGTATATTTATTGGCTATTTAAAAAGATTTACTGGCCTTGCCTCAGAAAAAGTCAGGTTTTGTCCAAAAAGTATATTTTTCTTGACAATTAAGTTCGCAATTTGCTGGGATGTCAAAAAAGTTTCTGCTAATTTTTTTGTGAGAAAGAGAAACTGAATTTTTTTTTCCCTTTTACTTCCATTTCATTTTATTTTCATTTTTATTTCATTTTATTAATCAGTTGTAAAAGGTTTCCTTGTTGAGATATAATGTTTCCTTATATAGACATAATGTTTCCTTATATAGACATAACACCTAATTATTTCATAATAATTCATTTAAACATAAACTCCTTTTATTTAGGCAAAGTTAAACCTGAAGGACAATTCGATTAGCGAATTACCCTTAGGTATGCATTTAATAATATTTTTCTCTGATATCTTCTTTATACTCTAAGAAAAAATATTTTGTTATTCATTTTCCTCAACAATATATGCATTGATTGATTGATTGAATTGATTGTATTTGATTGTATTGTTTCTATTAAAATTTGTCATGATTTGATTTATTTTTAGCAGTTTTTTTTCTGAAATAAATCAGTCTCTATTTTATTAATCTCTTTTCAAATTTCATTAACTATTTGATCCCGAACCCAGACAGTGCATTAATTTTATTGCAGATTTTGGTACATGGTCAAATCTGGACGAGTTAAATATTGGAACAAACCAGCTCACAATATTGCCAGGTATAAATTGTTTTTAATGGTCGTAGCCATAGCAACCAACTTACTATCAAGTTGAATTTTTTTTCAGATTTCACTGCCCTCGGAACAAATTAACCTTATCGACTGTATTGTTGACAGTTGTAGACATGGCGATCGTACATTCAAACTTATTTTATGGAATTTTAATTTTTTTACTCTAGGGAGGTCTTTTTATCCTTTTTATGGTAATATAATAATAATATAATAATAATAATAATAATTATTATAATTAAATATTAATTATGCTTTTCTGAAATTATTCAAATTTAAATTAATCCTGCTGAAAATTTCTTGTGGCAATAAGAGTCAATATTTTAGCAAACCGTTTTTAAGGAAGATTATTGTCAATTTCTTGAAATTATATTTCTTCAAAGCATTGCCCATGTCTGTTAAACTTTATCATTTATTGTAATCTTAGATTGTAAAAATTTCTTTTTCAAAAAAAAATGTCTCAAAAGTGCTTTGTCTGCATTCGCGAAAACCCGCCCACATCACAAAGGTTAAGAAAAAATTTTTTTTTAGCATTTTCAAATTTTTAATAAAATTAGAATAACTTGAATGTTTTAAAATCTTCCATTACTGTGGCTTTTGTTTTATCATCAAATACACATTTAGTTGATGTTCTAAAAATCGTTTGATCATTTTTCAGCAGAGGTTATTCAATTTTCTGTTGCTTTTATATTTTCAAAAATATTTTTTCTCAGCACTGACCCTGAAAATAGCCTTGCAGAGAATGAGTTATTTAAAAAAAAAAAGAAAAGAAAAAGTTCTAAAAACCTGCTCAAGCTTGTCTGTTTGTTTTTCTATCTGCCTATTTTTCCACAAGTTTTTTGAATATATAGAAAGAGGGTGACTGTTTTTGATTTTTGCAAAATTTGCTTTTGATCCCCTACTGTAGTCATTTTAATTCTGAAAGAAGACTTTAATTTTCTCTAAGTCTATGTCTTCAAATCAAATTATTATCTTATTTATAACATTTTATGAGGACTATATTGCCCCTAGTAACCTTGCTCTTGGCAGCTACAGAAACAAGTAAACAAAAAGGAAATGAAATGAAATCAGATATTTAGGTCAGTGGCCTCTTTTTTTTCCTGAAATTTAAAAATGTTTGTGATTAGTTAGAAATATCGACCATTTTTGAAGTTGCGTGTGTAAATTATTTTTAAAATTAAAATTTTTTTGATGCCGTTCTAGATGACATAAAATGGCTGACGAATTTAGAAGTATTGACATTAAGTAACAATCAACTGCGGGTAAGTAAAAGATCTTGATTTCTGATATGCCTGGTCTACCATGATAAGAACCAATCTTTAATGAAATTTTGCAAAAGGGACACGCAGGGGATTCTCTAAAAACACCAATGTTTCATAAGTTTGATCAAAAACAAAAACGAAATTTAATCTAACTCGTAACTTTGTTTACTTTTTTTTCAATTGCAATATTCTGCAGAGAGTTCAGATTTCGTTGTTGTAGTTTTTACAATTTTTTACCAAAGTTGTGAAATTGGGTTTGTAGCTTTTATTGTGCGCAAAGATTATATACAACTTGTCATTAAAGTGTATGACTTTGTTTTCTTCATTTTGTTCAATCGTTTTCCTTCAAAGAGTTTGATCTTTTGCTGTATTGTTTTCGTTGTATTCTGAATCTTCTGACTCAATGTCAATGTCATGACTAGAGACTGTTTACTAACCTTCTCCTACTAGGTTTTTATACCAGTTAAACAACAATTGTATTTTGTTTGCACCTTCAGTATCATCAATAAACTTGCTTATAATGATATGTTTGAATTTTGAAGAATTTTCTTACAGAGTATTTATTATAAATAACTATATATTACACTGCTAGGGGCTGGATAAATGCTTTACATGTGATTTAAGCTACCTTATGTTGACCAATAAAGTGTGATGTAGTTCAATGTTTGCATTTTCTGGTATTTGAATGATTTGAATAGCTTCAGCTGCAGTCATTTTTGATTAATTTAAACTTTAGTTGGATGAAGATTTGTGTAAAAATTTTGTTTTTTTATATAAATTAAATATGAATAAATTTTATATATTATTAATTATATATAAATATATTAATTATATATGTTTTAAATTTATATTTATTACAGAAATTAATAATTTGAAATCAGAAATACTTAACTTGGTGTTTTAATAAAAAGTCCTTGATTGGGAACATGATTCCAATTTTTCTTGAATGGTTGTTGATTTTAGATGGAGCTTTTAATCTGCGAAGAAGTTTGTTTTGGAAATTATTCTTGTGATCTTTTAGTTTTTCTGATTTTGCCAAACGCTTGATTCATGAATCAATTTTAAACAAAGTTTTTCAGATTCTTTCTGGAAAATTAGGAAAATTTAATATTGTCGTAAATGTAAGTTATGGTGGGAGAGTTTGCTAGAGCCATGTCTGACTTTAGCTTGACCAACCCCTTGATCAGTATGGTCAAAACCTCAAAATGGAATGCTAACAGAAAAAAAAAAGAAAGAAAAAGTGAAATGGTAGGGTGGCAGATAGAGGAATAGATTTGCCAACAAGCAAATTGATTTTTTTTTTTTTTTTTATCTGTGCATAAAACAGAAACTTTAAAAACTTTGAAAATATTTTAAATGAAAGTGAACAATATGACATGAAGAACATTTGATTTTAGAGAGTTCCAAAATGCATTGGGAACCTGCGGAAATTAAGAGTGCTTGACCTTGACGAGAACAATATAGAATGTCTTCCAAGCGAAATAGGTAGGTAGGACAATATATACGTATGCAAAAAAGTTAATTTAAACTTATCTGAACTGAAAAAACATTAATTTCATGTGATTTGTTTTTGTAATTTGTAATTTGTTTTTTACTTTTTTTTAACTTTTTTCCAAAAAAAAGAGTTAAGTTTTGTATTCATTCAGATGTTTAAGTTCATTGATGTGTATTCACATTTCATGAGTTCATGTGTGTTCACATTTTACATTCTTTAGAAAAGCTCTGTAATATTTATTGAGCTTTTTTATAATCTTATATGTTATTTTATAATTTTAGACATGCTTTTGTTACCTGCTAAAATCTCTGAATTCCTGTTTTTTTTTTTTTTTTTAATAATTTTATTTTTCTTTTCAAAAAGTATTATTTTACTTATATTCAGAGAATTTATTCATTACTAATAATGATTGTTTTTGAAGAAAAGTTTGTGGTGCTTTTTAAATTTTTGCTTAAGGTGATTTATGGTTAAGAATTTTAGAAGTTTGGGTGGGAAGTTGATAAATGACAGCTGTAGAAAAGTGATGATTGCGGCTTCTTTTTTTCTTTGTTTTCAGGAAAGAAAGCAAAAATATATTTTTTTATTTTTCGGCTTTTAATCATTATATTATAATTCTAGATTTTTAAAAACTCTTTAACTTCTTTGATGTTTTTTTTCCCATTTTTTTATGAAGCTATCATTGTAAGTTTATTTTTACTTTAATGCCAAAAATGGGCGCAGTTTTGTGCTTCTTGTCTGCCAAAGTTGTGCGTGTTGCTAGAAAATTTTGTTTCTGATTTTATTGGTATGTCTGCATTTTTAAAAATTTTTTTGAAATTTTTTAAAGACTGGCTACTTATTGTCAAGTTTTTCTTAAAAAGAGTTTTTTATGTTAGCGTTTTAGTGTTTTTTAGAAAATATCATTCCTGAATATTTTGATAATTTTAAAAACTTTGAAAATGTGCCAAAATTGTTACAGAATTGACTTCCTTTTTCATGAAAATACTGCTACCGATTATCTTGATGTGTAAAATATTTAAAATAACCTGGGAAATGTTTGGAAAAAAAGAAAGATGTGTTTACCATTTAAATTTACGTTTACCTTGGAATTTTAAAAGTCATTTGTTTAGGGTTTTATTTGTCACTAGCACTTGTTTTAGCAAAATGTCAAAGTTTAGTCAATTTCTCTGGAAAAAATTGAACTGATTGCCTATGCAGGTCTAAATTTTTGTCAGAAAATCATATTTTTATCATTTTTTTTAGATTCATTTTTGTGGAAAATAAAAATTTCCACAAAATTTTGCTCAATGATTTAATAGGCAATTTGTAATGTTGCTCGTTTTTCATATTATTTTGTGATATTTCAGAGTACTTGAAGAGCCTTGAAAAATTGTTGCTGCAATCAAACAAACTCACTACTCTGCCAAACACTATCGGGTAATCTTTTTAATTTTTCAAACAAATTCGCTACACTGCCAATTAATTAATAAATTTATTTTTTGGATCCTCCATGTGACCGGTGCAAGTTTTTTTGAATGCAAATTTTCCATGTCTTTTAAATGTATTCATCTAAGTTAGCATGCTTTAATTTAATTTGGTTTGCTAAAAATCAGCAAAGGTAAGTTTTGGATCAAAGTTAAAGGGGGGCAAATTTCCTAAACCGATAAATAAATTTTTCACAGGTTTATATTTTTAAAGGCTGTTTTTATTTACAATAATATTTATTCAATTAATACTTGTAATATATTTATAATAATATATTTATTCAGTTACTACTCCAAGTTTTCTAAATAATCAAGCTATAAACATATTTAGATATGACTGAAAACAAAACTAGGCTTATATTTATATTTATTTATATTTATATTTATTTATATTTATATATCGTTTGTCAAATTATTAATAATTTTAATTATTAATTAAGACAATTCAAATGAAGTTTAACTTTCTCACTAACGGAATTTTCCACTACAAATACCTGGACAGAAATTATGACCAACTCAGTTGTTTCAGTTGTAGTCTTTCATATTCATTCAACAGCAGTGCATTGCAGTCTGCATCAATGCTTTGCAATAAAACTAAAGAGCTTGCTCTTTCCTTATCCATGGAGACTGGTATGTTCAAATGGATTGAGGGGCTCGCTAAACCCTTTCATCAGTTCCAACTTCTTTTATTTCTACGACCTCTTATTATCTCTCTTCTTGTACGTGCGTGAAAACTACGATGACTAATTGTTGTAGTTATATATAACTATTTCCTTTTATTTTTTTTTAAACTCTTTTCTTGAGTAAGTAAGTGAATTTACGAGCATGAAGTATAGGTTCGTACTAGCAAATTACTTTATTGTGGTTTTTCTTCTACGCAAGATTTCATCAGACATAAAAACATAAATGAAAATAAACAAAAATTTTTAAAGATAAGTTGGTCCAGACCTAAACGTAATATTATCCCACGTAAGTGATATTAAGGCCCAGAATTTTTTATCTTTATAAAAAATACATGTGCAAAAACTAATAAAATTAATGTTGATTGTTTTTATTTTTTAAATTGGTAATTATAGCATATTTCTTTTAGGCATTTGACCAAACTGTCATACTTAAGCGTTGGAGAAAACGAAATTACTTTTCTACCAATTGAAATAGGTTTGAATTATAAATTTACTCTTTGATATTTAATGGTGTTAGGTACGGACAGTTAGGTACAGTTAGGTACGGACACCATTTTTCATTCACGTAATTAGTGGTTTTAGGCATGATTAATAATTTCATACTTAAGTATGATAATTCATCTAGTGATTTTTTATACTTTTAATGTGTAATTTTGTTATTTTAATGTCTCTTTACCAAATTTGCCTAAACTTTTTTAATCTAAGTCATGAAAGATTCTTACTTGTCCTTAATCTTGTCTGAAGGCCGTAAAACACGTAAATCTGAAGACATATTCAGTTTTTTTTTTGTAAAATATATAAATTATTATTTTTGGTTATTTGGAAACAAACACCTGCCAAACTGCCAAACATTCCATGAATTAAATTTCTCTCGGAAAAATTGAATATTAATTATGTTAGAATTTTGATTTATTAAAAATGTCTACTTGTGACAATGTTTTTTGTTATTTTGGTATAATTCTTCCATTCAAATCTTCTTTGCTTAGCCATTAAAAATAGTTCAACCCTTGAAATGTGTTCTTTGGTTTATTTAGATAAGACTAAAATTGTTTAAATTTAGACTTTTTTTTTTTTTTTTTTTTTTTTTTTAAGTATATTTTAATTAATTAACATAGAGTAAAGTTAGACATTTATACATAATGCAAATTTTACA
>JAUZNK010048823.1:0-16179 GCA_035046665.1 Euphysa ruthae
ATCTTTGATAAGAACTGCTATGTATATATATATATATATATCATTTGTAAGCTTAGATGATGACTGTTTTATCAAAGATCTAAATTTAGAACATTTTCCAAGTTAGCTTAAGATTAAAATTTATTTAATTATTATTTTAAGTATCTTATCTTTTGATTCATACAAAAAAATAATAAATTTGTTTATCTGGTTCAATGAAAAATGTCAATGCATTCAACATACCATGTCTGCAAATACATTTAGTAGGAATCTTTGTTAAAACTTTATGGAATTATAAATTATGGGATTTCTAATAACTGATTTTACAACTTTGGAAAAAAAATGTTGCTTAATAATTTTTTTTGGGTAACTTTAGGCTCTTTTGCTATGTATTGTACCAATATCAATAGCTTTTTGCCATGAAATATTACATAAAATATAAACATAATACTTGTTTTTGCAAGCCGTAAGTTACTTCAGTAGATTTAATAATTTACGTAAAAATAAAACTATTAACAGAATAAATTGTATCTTTCTAATGAAGCTAATGAACACCGTGCTGTACTAATGTCAGTCATGCAACCGCTGCCATCAGCAAAATTATTCAAGGGCCTGAAGTGATGCGAGCGTTATTACTTATTATTTGAAGCCATGTTTTTCAAACATAAAATTTAGTCCTGGTCATTTTTTGTAAAAGAAGCAACTAAAATCTCAGTGGTTTTTCATTATCAATGATTGAAAACTTGGTCACTTAGGATTTTTTTTTTTTTATGTGTAAGTTTCCTTCATGGAAGGAAAAAGAAGGCTTGTAGTATTAACATGGTATTATATTGGATCATATTTGATAATTTTCTTTATATTGTGTTGCCTAAAATCGTCCATTATTCAATCAGAAGACGTTTAATTTCTGCTTTTTCAAGCTAGATATTGACAGCTTCTTGACAACTTGGGTTTCTGCTACCTCTACATGATCAAGTTAAATTATTTTGGTTGTTGAGTGGTGATTTATTCTAATTTCATAGTTGTGGACTTTTTATGGCTTGTTTTGCAGTTCTGGTGATCATCAGCAAATGGACTTTGATTTTTAAAACAGAAAAACTGGCCTATAAAAATTTGAACTAATGGATAAAGGGATGAGTGATGGCTCTTGCGAAAAAATTACATTAGGGTATAATCAGAGGTGAAATTTGTGATTTTTTTTTTTTTTTTTTTTTTTCACGTCAAGATAAGATCTACATATTTACAAAATAACAATGTATTATGTTAAAAACAGAAATATCAGATAAGATATTGACAGGAAATCAAAGACGATGTATGTTAGGAAGAACCTAACAATCGTTTTATAGACCCCCTTTATAAGTATAAAGAAATACTAAAACTATGAAATAAATTGTTTTAAAAATTATAAATGAAAATATTAAACTACATTTTTGTGAAAATCAATAGATCTTGTTTTAAATTATATTTAAATGTAGGAAGACTATAATTAAGATCTCTCAAGCTTTTATCCGGAAAGTCGTTCCACAGTTTTGGTTATACGACTACTCCAATTTAGGTTTTGGTAAATCAATGCTCCTAGAAACTTTATTGAATTTGTCCTTCTTATTTCCACATAATCAATAGATAAATTTGGGAGTTTTATAGGTAAATTTTTTGCGGATCCCTGTTTATGAAATAGTGCAAACTTAGTTTTTTCACAATTTAATGACATTTATTTGCCTTAAACCAAAGTGAGAAATGTTTTAATTCATTAGTCATGCTTGTAAACAAGTTTTTAATGTTGCTGTTTTTAAAAATTAGTATCATCAGCAAACATAATTGTAGATATAACGTTTGAGATTCTATACATATCATTAACGTAAATTAAAAACAAGCGATCCTAAAATAGAACCTTGTGGAACTCCACATACAATGTCTAAAAAACCCGAGCTTTTGCATTTAACAAGTTTCTTCCTATTTTTTAGGTAACTATTAACCCATTCGAACGTTTTACCTTTTATCCCATGTTTCAATTTCGATAAAAGGATTTAATGATTAACTGTATGAAATGCTTTTGAAAGATTGATAAATACCCCAAGTACAAGCTGATTTTTTTCAAAATAATTATAAATTTCTTTAGTTAACTCTAAAACAGCATGCTCAATTGAGTACCCTTTTTGTAATCTAAATAAAAAATAAAACAAAGTCTTTCGTATACTGTTAATTACATTAAGAAACCTGTTGCTAGTCACTTCATCAAAACCACTTGATTTATTTCGTTTAACAGAAGAAATGACATTGTTGAATTCTGTATGGGTATCATTGTCATTTTCAATTTCTACAATGTTTTGTAGGATCAAGATATTGAGTAATCTTTGAGCTATCTTTCTCCATCAAATTAATATTAGACGCTAAGTTTGGACCAGCATTTACAAAGTAGTTATTAAATCCTCTACATATCTGTTCCAGATTATTTTTGATTTTGTTATTTGAATTTAACATTCTAGGTATATCATCATTGTCAGCTTTCTTTCTTCCAATGGCTTGTTTAGTATTGACCAAGTTAGCATTTGACTTATACTTTGCAAGGTGTTTAGAATAATAGCTTATTTTAGCCTGCTTGACTTATTTGTAAACAAGAGATTTATAAACTTTGTAATTTGTTTGTTGATATTTGAGCGAGATTTTAAATACTTAACGTAGAGTTTTTGTTTTCTCTTGGAGCTTTTTAACAAACTGGTGTCATCTAAGGGTTATTAATTTCTTTAGGTTCAACGTAAACTAATTTAACTGGACAAGTTTCATTAAATATTTCATGAAACTTGTCAAAAAAGTTTTGAAAAGCCAGATTAGCAGAGTTACTTTCATATAAGTAACAATCATTAAGTTTTTGTTTAAAAGCCTCGAAATTAGCTCAATGGAGGAATCAATATTTTTTTTTTGCGTATTTAAAGCATCGTCATTGTTGTTAGTGGCAATAATAAAACCAGGAAAATGGTCACTGATATTCATTTTTATAATATCCGAAAATAAA
Source organism: Euphysa ruthae (assembly GCA_035046665.1). Lineage (NCBI taxonomy): Eukaryota > Metazoa > Cnidaria > Hydrozoa > Anthoathecata > Corymorphidae > Euphysa > Euphysa ruthae. The sequence continues at coordinate 2,993 of JAUZNK010048823.1, forward strand.
GTAAACAAATCATAGTTAAAAAAATTATCAAGAAGTCTTTCACAAGTTTTACTTACTCGAGTAGGTTTGTTAATAGTAGGTAGCATATTTTTTTCAAAAATGAAATCATAAAATGTTTTAGTGTTAAGAAACTTGCTATAACAAAGTAAATCAATATTAAAATCACCTGCAAGAAACAGGTTTTTCTCAAGCTTGTTCAGCATACTTTTAACAAAATTAGTGAAACGTGAAACTTTACCTGCAGGCGGTTGTGTATATTGAAAAGATAATGTTGATATTTCCGGATGTACCAATAACTTCAACACATGCTTTCAGTATGATTATTAAATTTGCAGTATTGTTTTCTTAACTTAAAGGTGTGTTTATATAAAACGTATATGCGTTTTCCACCACCTTGCGTAGAAACACTTGGTTGACTAACTAGTTTGTAATCTGGTAAAGCAAATTAAGATATTTTCTCATGTCTCTGTCAAAAAAATAACATTAAAGGAAAAGATTAAATTTTTTAACATCAGTTTGAAGTCACTAGAATTTTTTATATATTTTTATAATATTAACATCTAAAATAGAAAATTCGTTGTTTTTGTTTATAAATCTAAATTCAGACTGTTAAAAAGAGCTTGTATTAAAGATATTTTTCACAGAAGTGGGTAAAGTTTCACAGCGACTACCAGATAACTTTGTTGTTAAATTTTCATAAATTTGAGATTGGATAGTGTCGTCACTTGTTGCAAAAATTTCTGTCGTCTTGTTTGAAGTTTGAGTTTGTCGAAAAAATAATTTAAATGAAAATAACACATACAAAAAATAATCTGGTACAATATTAATTTATTATAAATGACTTTAGCAAATTTACCTTCATAGCGTATCTTTTTTGCTTTTTCAAGGAGACCTTTTCGCACCTTGGTTGTATGCTTGCTGAAATCTTTGTTAATGTAGATATTTTCATTCCATAGCTTTTGGTGAATAAATTTTTGAAAGGCGGCATTCCTATCTTCACCATTAAGGAACTTTACCATGATCGCTCGCTTTTTCTTTGATCCATCACCCTCGCTATTTATTCTTCCAGCATTCATTCCACCTTCACTTCACTTTGCTCCCACGTCTCGTCTTGACTCTTCTCAATCCCACCAGTTCTAAAATTATTTCGCCTGCTTCTGTCTTCTAAAATGGTGGCATTTTATTTTTCATTACATCATTTTCTTTTTTCAACATATTTTGCTGTCCCGTTTCCTTTAACTTCATGATAAATCCCTCATACTTTTTGCTTAAAAACTCTCTCGATTTTTTTATTTCATTAAGTTCAGTTTTTAGCATTCGGTTTTCGTCTTTTCAAGTCTATGTACTGCTTTTCCAACTTACCAAACCTCTCATTAAGTACTTTAAGTAAGGTGTTTTCATGAATCTCTAAAATCTCATTAATTTGAGTCATCGAAAAATTCTTCAACAATTTTATATTAGTTTTTATTTAATAGTTCATTGATGTTGTAATAAGTAGTTATGATAATAAGTAGTTATGAGTGGGTGCATCTAAAAAATTTTTTAGAATATTTACTCAAACTAATACCATGTGTATTCCACAATATAATTAAAACCAAATTTAATGAAACCACCAAGAAAGAGTAGTGATTTGTGCAGCTTAAAAAAAATAATAAAAAATATGTTGCTGTTGTTGGTAATATTATATTCTAAAAAATTTTTCTGAAGTGAATATATATAAAAAAAAATCAAGATGCTATTTGGTTACCGTCAATTTTTATGGCTCAAGTTGCACCAATTTCACATTTTGAATGTCATTAAATAAAACAGTATTTTTTTAGAGTTTGGGAGGCTTGTTTGCTGCTTCTGCAAGTATCATTTCAATGTTTGGTAAGCCAATTCACATTTTTATTCTTTACCTTTAAAATTGAAAAAGCGTTGTGTCAAATTTTGAAAATTTTACTTTTTTTTATGAATGTAAAATTCATTATTTAAATTAGCTTTAAAAACTTTATGACATTTAAATTACATTTTTTTTTACCTAATTTGGTTTTTTCCTTCAATTTTTTCATAATTTAAATATATAAATATATTTTTAAATCAGTATGTAATGAAAATATGATACAGAGATCTTTTGATATGTTCACCTGTTTATAACTTTTGTTTTTGCTACTGGGTCCTAATGTGGTCTAAAAACAATGGTTTTGCTTTGTGTTATATGATTGTAATTGTGAACAATTATTATTTTGAAGAAAATTAACTTTCTTTCATTTATTTTTGAGCTATGTGGGAGTAAAAATTGTTATAAATCTTAGAAGGCATAGAATAAATTTTTGCCCAAATTTTTTATTACATACTTTTTGTTTTTTAGCTTTTTACACTTCTATGTTAGATTTTATTCATAGATTATTGTTTTAAATAAAAACAGTGTGATACAACAACACAAAATTTGTGTGGATTTTTTATAGCAATTTTTTTTGTTTTTTTTTTTTTTAATCTTTGCTCTATGAATTTTTTTAAAAATTTCATAGAGGAAACTGTTGCAAACCAACCGGAGAGGTGGGAATATTGTTATGAAAAATTTTCTAAACATTTAACACTTGGTTATTTATGTTTGCTGTATAGGTGAAGCAGATTTGAATGAAAGTGCATTTGGTTATTTCAGTACTGCTACTTTAGTTTTGCTATTATCGTTATTCGCATATGTATTGCTAGAGAAATCTGTAAGCTTTATTTCAATACTCATCAAATATTTTTTAAATATTTCTTACTTTTATTTGAACCTATACATAGAGAAAATTGTTGTTATCATTTTTTTTTATTATTTTTTTTTTTTTTTTTTTTTTTTTTTTTTTTTTTTTTTTTTGTATTGAAATTAGAAGGAGAATGACAGCATTTTTAACGGAAATGTTTCAATGTATTCTCTGCATCATTTTCAAGGTTATATAACCTAAATATATATACCTAACTTGTTAATTGTAAATAATTAGTGTATATCAATATGGTAATTGCTAAAGCTAAAGAAGGAAATAACAGGAAAATTAAGATAATTAGTATAGTAAAGAAAAGAGGATAAATTAGAATTAAAGATTAAGACTTATATTATAATTAGATACCTGTTAAATGAGGGATTACCCCACCCAATATGGTGTGCCTCTTTGATTTTAAGGCAATGCTCCGTTTGTACCGAATTTATAACAGAAAAAGAATATTTAGATACAGATTTAAAATATTAAGCTATATTATTTATATGTCGATAAACATGTGATTTTTTATCGGATTTTAGATATGTAGTGGTTTGACCAATACAACAAGCATTTGATTTGAATTGGCAACGCAGTCCAGTTTTTTGTAGAAAAAAAGTTTTTGATTTTACAACAGTTAAAAGCTAATTTAATGTCAGTATGTTTTGTAGTAGTTTTTGCAGTAGTTTTTTGCAAAGCATGGTAATTGAAGTTGAATAAGGCCCACTGCATCTTAAAATACCAATTTTACTTTTATTTTTCTTTTTTTTTCATTCTTTGTACAAAGTTTTCTTGCAAAATAATTTTTTGTGTCGTTAAATCAGAGTGAATTGTAGCCCAAATGCTATTAATTTTATATATTCTATTTATCAAACATTTTATTATGCCAATTTTATAGGAAAAGTTGTTATAAATGAAATAATCTGAAAATGAAAATGAAATAACTGAAGTAATCTAGTGTACATCTTATATCTATAAATGCTAGTAACAAGCTCTTTATTGCTGTTATCAATTGATATATCTAAGAAACAAATTAGTTATTACAAAATAGCTAATTTATGAGAGTTTAGGAGAGTATTATTATAAATACCCAATTTTAATTTTAAAGGCTACTAGTATTATTCCCATTCATATATAAGTTTTCTGCTGCTGAGGATACATTAATTTTTAGTGAATTATGTTCCGTTGCTATTCTGGTTATCTTTTTTGAAAGCGAAGCTTAAAGGTAGACCAAAAAGACATAGAAAGAGGTAATAAAGACGGATTTTCTGCACATTATATCAGCTGCAGGAATTTATCTTTAGTGGATAACCATGTCAAAAGAATTTTCAGCAAAATAGCTTGTTACTGCAACCGTTGGGATTAATCACTAATCCATCCTCACTAATAAATTTTATTTCTCTATCTATTCCGATAAAAAAACTTAGTAAAACAGTAGGACTTTTAAAATTATTTTTTTTTAATGAGTCTCCTTGAATTCATGGTACAATGCTAACAATTTTAAAATATATACTGGGCATTTTATTGAAAAAGTCCAACTGAATTTTTTCAATATGATGTAAACATTTCAAAAAAGAATCTTTTTTGTTGCTGTTGCGATGTCCATAAAATTTAGAGCTTTTAATACTGCTCAAAAATTTATAAAGTTTATATAATCACCGATGGCAATACTGTCCATTCCATTAGATTTGTTTTCAGGGTGATGGTTAATATAAGTCACTTATATTGTCCTCACTGTTAACGTATTCAATGTCAAAATTGTATCTTTGTTACAGTAAAATTATAGATACAAATTTGAAAGTTTTGTTTGTGTCATTCTGTAAAAAGGAAGACACCCATAGGATTTACAAAGCAATATATAACAGACTCTTTATCCTCATTAGTTTCCACAACAGATAGATGTATTATAAAGTCCAAAAGCCAAAAATTTTAGAGAAGTTACGGTTCTTCTAAAAATATTGTCATGTTTAAATATAATGGCTGCAGAGGTCAAAATATGAGCTATATCAACAGAACAATCAGTATCACCTGAAAATGTTTGTAAATGAAATGTATATTATTTATGATTTATGAAATGTATACTATGTGTGATTTATGCCATGTATATTATCTAAGATTCAATTTTTTATTTAGGACTTTGCTCATTACTATGGAAGTAACATATGTATCCGCAGTAAGTTACTTTAACACTTTTTTCAAAATTTTCAAACAAACCGTTCTTGTATATGAGCCTTTGCTTTTCGATCTCCCTCCTTGTCTACCAGCATTCAAAAAATCTCTCTGTAAAGAAAAGGAAGTGAGACATAGACAAAATATATTTAAGTAACCTTTATATGGACTACAAAGAAAAAGCATAATTCATGTATCCATTTTTTATTTTCAGAGTTGTTATGACAGAGACCAATTAAATTGGTTAAATAAACGTGAATTCTATTAATGTAGTTAACTTTTTTGGAGGGTCTGTATACTTTCATAGACGTACTGTTGTTGCAACACCTTTGAAACAAAATTTCTAGATAAGCTTTGAAAATAAAAACTTTAAAAGTTACAAACAAAAAAATATAATGGAAAATTGTATGATATGGAGTTTGAAACCACGCCAATGTAAATTATATATATTTTATATTTGATAGTGTAATTAAATAATTTTTAATAGTTGTTATACTATAATTTAATTCAAGTCAGTTCAATTAAATAGACCTTAAAGTTATATTTTAGATTCTGGACTAGATAAGGACTTTCAAGATTTAAGAATCTTATGTATTTAAAAATCTAGGTTTTGTTTATATCTGATTTACATTTAATTTAAATTTTATGTTGAATGGTATATTTTGGCCGTTGTATAATTTAAAAATCACTTGAATACATATATTTTATTTATCTGTATTATTAGAAAAATAACTTATATTAGCTAAGCTTTTGCAAAGCTAGTGAGGGTCCTCGATAAAATCATGCTGGCCTACTTTGTAATAAACGTATAAATACCCTTAGGTATTCTGTCAAATGATATGTTATAACCTGTTCACATCAAGAATTGAAGATTAAAAAATTCCATATTCTTTATTTTTGTAATAAATGCTGATGTTAAATTGGCGATTTTATAACGAACGGCAGACTGTCTAAAGCTTATCATAAATGAAAGCGTTTTACAGTTTTTATATAAATAAATTCTATAAAAAAAGATACAATTGAGCTGACAATATCATTCATTATAACACAACTTTCCCTTTATAAAAAGTGATAATCTAAAAAAAGTTCCAGAATATGATATTCTTGCAGCCTTGATTGATTTTTTTTATTGGAAATAAAGTCATCATAATTTTTACTTGAGAAAAAAAAAATTATCATTGAGTATAAAGGCATAGTTCTTGAGAAAGCATTCATATCATTCGAGTGATAAAAAAATTATGACGGTCAATACACAGCGTTTATAATCCTAAAAAAAATTTTAAAACAAAAACTTGTTTTATTGTTATCATGCCTTAAGATAAAGAAAATGATCAAGATTTTGTGAAATTTATTTAGTTTCTAGAATATTACAAGATTAGTAATTAGACATACTCAAAAATTAAAGTTATTTTTCATAATTAAAATATTAGGTTAACAGTAATCTTAAATTTCATATAAAATTCTATGATTTTTACGTTGTTTAGAATGTTTGTTTCAGTAGCTTAACTTTTGTTTTATTCACATGCAAGGTACCTGCCATTGTTTCAAAATTATGTTTTCTTGATAAATTTTAATTTATTAAGAAATTTTTTAAGATATAAGATAATACAAACATCTTAAAGTTCTATCCTACTTTAAGGTTTTATATATCAGGACTTATATAATTCACTACAGTGAACGCAAAATATTTTTCCGTAAAATTGAATTATTGCAAATTTTATAAATACTTTTTTGATCAACAATTATGATTATCAGTTACTAGATAAAATTTATTATTATCTATCTATTCAGTATTTGGACTGATGATAAATTTTGATGTATAATCTTCATAATAAGCCATATCCAGTATTGAACTGGTGATGAAAATTTATTGTCTCGGTCATCAGAAATAATCCAACAATTTTGTTAATGTTTAGCAGATCAGTGTGAATTAAAACCTGATGAGAACTGTAACTATAACAAAAAGGAAGAAATGAAAGCTGATGAGTTGCTTTCACCTAAGTCCTTATTGCTACATATAATGAAAAAGGTTAGTAATTTTTAAGTATTTTTTTTAATTACCCCTCATTAAATTTAGTACTAATGTAAAAATATGCATGAGTTATTTTCATTTTAATATGCGCAAATGTGCGCCACATATTTTGATTGTTTTTAATTGACTTTCAATTTATTTCTAAATATAAGAACATAGAATTGTATTTTAAAACTATTTATAGATTGCACTCAATATCATTTTGAAAAAAAAAAAACTGAATTAGAAAATTTTAAACATTGAAAAGAAAATATACGGATGATATCCTAGAGTGCATGATGTTGTTAGATATTAGTGATAACGTTGAAATGGACAATGAAACTGTTAAGAGTGAATAGAAATTTGAGTCGGACACTGATATAAATCCCAATGATTAAAGAGAGAATTTTATTTTTTTAATCCGTTATGATAATAAAGGTTCAGTATGCAAATACATTGAGAATATATATAGAAGTATTACATTCCACCAAAATGTACAGCTAACTTGTTTGGACAGTTCACATTAAAGTTAGCATGTTGGTGAAAAGTTAAAATATGCTGTTTTTGTTTTTTCTGAAAATAGTTTTTTTGATACCAAATGCACCGTCAATTTACAAGTGTTAAAAAGATATCTATAAATATACATCATTTTTTTGTATTTTTAAGACTCCCGAAATGGAGGTTAAAAAATCGATAGAAATTTTAGATTAAAAATTATTTTCTATGCAATTTATTAGAATAACAAATGATAAACATTAAAAGGTAAGATTTTGGTATCTATTTTATAATTTTAAATACGAAAATAGGGCAATACCCCTAAAAGTTTACTGTTTAGAAGAATTTTTTTTTTAATGAGTCACTTTTTGCAAGGCTAAAAGGCAGAAAGCTCAAACAAGAGATAAAGATAAAGCAGGTTATACACAAGCTGAGAAACATATTGGTTAACAATTAAAAAGATATAAAACGCATGTCATGAGTTATAAAGTTGTATTGAGCGACGTTTCAGTAGTCATGCTGTTCCTATCATCAGGCTAGTTACAATTAAAAATTTTAAGGTTTTTATAGGAATAGCCTAGGCTCGAAATGAAGTGTTTTTGAAAGGTGTTAATTACTTTATTAGTGACGTAGTAATACGGATGTAGACTTTTGCGGACTGACAAGATATCGGGAAGAGTATACGAATTTCGATTTATATGATTAGGTTCTTTGACAAAGTAGATAGCTTCTTTAATCCGTCAAAGAACCTAATCATATAAATCGAATTGTGAAATTTAGGGATTTGTACCGTTAAAGGATAAGTAGTAGATGAAAACCTTGTGGTCTTTGAAAAAGCCTTAAGTAAAGTTTAACCTCTTTCAAATCATCAGAGCAGTGTTCATGGAAATACTTATAGAACAGTGACAATGAGGCTACATTTCTGCAATGGGAAAGTGGTTGAAGATAGGAACAAAGATCAGGATCAATAAGGTTGAGTATACATTTCTGAATTCGATCAAGAAGATGTAGTAATACAGCAGAGGCTCCTGGCCAAATATAGCAACAATGTTCAAGACATGGTTTAATGGTAGCCTTATGGATATAAAGTGTATTCTCAGGCGGAAGAAAGTGTCCCACCCTGAATAGAGATCCAACTTTCATGGTAGCAGATTTTGCAATGGATTCAATATAATAAATAATTTTTTTTCTATAAAGTTATTGAATATAATAAATAATTTTTTTTCTATAAAGTTGTTGTTTCGTTGTTTGCATGACATAAAATTTTTGACAAAGGTGCCTAAAAATGCCAGTAATGTCAACTCAACGAAATGTTGTGTGTTTCATATAAGGCCTATGTTAGGCAAGCCAAAAATTTAATTTTATTGATATTTTATCTTTTTTAGCAACACTAACTTTACATTTCTAATGACACTATCATTAAAACAGTATGAATCAGTTTCTTAAAAAAGAAACACTTTCCAATGTTGCTAAAATTAGTATCAGAATTTTCAATATTAGGATCATCAAAGTTTAACAGAAATAAACCTGTAAAGTTATGCTTGCCAATTTCATTTGAATGGCCAGAAGTGATATTCAATCCTCCAAATTAAAAAATTTAAGCCCACCTCCACCTTGTCTCATGATTCTTTGTTGGCTTCTGATTGAATTTTTTTAACATTACGTGTTTGATAAAGCCTGGGAGTTGTTCTACAAGTTGATTGTATAGTTCCGTAAAGGTTCTGAATACAGCAAGTTTATCTACGTGTTCACCTCTCCAAGCTGGTTTTGCAATCCTTTTCCATTTTTTACCATTTATTTGAAGAACATTGCTAAAAATATCATTGATGTCATCAGAGTTACGACTTGAATCACTATAATAATCTTGCTTGCTTTCTGAGTCATCAGGTATAATATAGGATAATGTGTAATTTTGAAAAATAATTTCACATTGTTGCAAATTTCATGTTAGTTGAACTAGCAGTCATATAATCGAGGCTTACAAACAACCTCACCGAGTCTTACTTTCTATACAGAGGAATCTGAACACTTTCTTTTTTGGAGTTGCCATTTGCTGACTTGAAGAGCAGTCTCATATTTTCATGTGTAGTACAACAAAGATAAAAATTTCTAGGAGTTTGTGAGAAATAGAAGACATGCTGTGGTTTCAAAGATATAAATTTTGTTTTATCAATGGTTATGTTTTTGGAGATGAAATGGGCAAAAATCTTTGTTCTTTGATAGCTGTAGGTATCGTCGTTGCGTAACTTTTTTAACATGATTTTCTTTTGCGACAATAGTGTCATGAACTCCTGGACACCAACATGATATGTCATCATGTAGGTGAAATGTTTTCAAAACTTGAATAACTCTTTCTAGCTGAGCTTTTCGAGAATATATTTACATTTGTTTAAGTCAAGTTTTACTATGCAAGCTGATATATAACTTGTTTGTTTCTTTTAGGAGTTCTTGTAAGGCTAGAAACAGCTTTTTTTACTTCCCTTGATCAAAATGATCTTAAATAATAATTTTGCTAGAATTATTAAAAAATAAAATTGGTAATTATAGTTTTGATTAGCTATTATTTTAAATTTAGATATACCCATACAGTCTCTCTGCGTTTATGGTATTTTTTGTGACATTGTCAGTTTTTCCTGCATTAACAGCAAAAATAGAGACAGTTAGTATTACGAAGAACCAATGGACAGGTATTTTTCTTTGTCTTAATTAGGCATTAAGTTCACATGTTTATAAGAATTACTTTTTATATTTCCTATTTTATTTGGCAAATTTATAAAAAATATAATTTTAACAAAATCTAATTTTTAGAAGACTTTGCCAGTATAAATTGGAGTAAATTGATAAATATAAATACCAATAAGAATTTTAATAAATTTTTAATGCACTTTAATAATTTGTTAGATAAACATGTTCCGCTAAAAAAACTAACTAATAAGGAATTTAAAAATAGTTTAAAGATTTGGTTAACAAAAGGTATTCTCAAATCACTTATAATAAGAAATAAAGTTCACAGTAGATTTATTAGAGCTAAAATTCTACAAAGAAAAAAAAAAACAGAAGCTATTTATAAAACATATAAAAATTGTATTGTAAAACTAATAAGACAAAGCAGAGCAAATTACTATAATGCTTATTTTCAAAATAATTGTAAAAGTACAAAAAAAAATTTGTATGGAATACATGAGATCATTGAAAATGAATCTATAATAATTCCTAATTGCATTGTTGACAAGAGTGCAATGACTGATCCTATAGAAATCGTCAATAAATTTGATCAGTTTACATCAATTGGAGAATCACTAAAATCTAAAATCAACTTGTTACATACCACATTTTATAAATATTTAATTACGCCAAATATAAGAAGCTTTTTCCTTTCACCAAATTTTAAATATTTGAACTTGTTTCGAAATTTAAAAAGTTAAAGAGTCTGGACCAAACAGTATCCCAACATTTATTTTGAAAAAGTTAAATTTATAAATATCCTCAGTCCTCTATCAGTTACTCAATATATCTTTTGCAACTGAGATATTTCCAGATATTTAAAAAACTTCATCAGTGATTCTTCTCTTTAAAAAAAATCTCGAATATACTTTGAAATAATTTCAGACCTATATCTCTAATTTCTAAATTACTTGGAAAGTTAATGCATAGTAGATTTTACCGGTTTTATATACTTTTCGGTTAATTTCTGGTCTTCCATTTGGTTTTCGCTTCATTAAACGTCGATAAAGCTGAAGTGATATCTTTTAGTAAACCATAAATTAAAATGAATTTAGAATATAAAATAAAATTAAATGTAAAAACGTATTTACTTTTCATCAAGCATAGAATATCTGGATATGCTTCTAGATGACCAACTCCTATGGAAACCCCATATCAATGAAGTTTTGAAAAAATTAAATAGAGCAAACAGCTTTTTTTCAAAAATATGACACTGTGTACATTATAATATTATGAGGTCTGTACTTTTCTATTTTTGCATCGCATATGAAATACTGTAATCAAATTTGGGATCAACCTGGTACAAGAAATATAACCAAAAAACACTTTAGATGCGATGTTGATAATATTTTTGATAATAAAATTAGCATATTTACAAAATGATAAGACTCTAATTTTATGTTAATTTATGATTTTTTTTAATCAAAATCTTCCTGGAGCTTTTTTGAATTTCTTTTCTTGTACCAAAAATCGTCATGATCGTGATGCTAGAAATAAAAATAAAATTGGTGTTACCTTTATACAAATCTATAAAATATGGAAAAAAATCTCTAAAATATCAATGTGTTGCAGAATGTAATAAGTTTCTTCCTAACATTATAGAAAAATTTAGAAATGTGAATGATGAAACTGAGAATAACTTTAAATTTGAGTAAAATTGTTTTGAAATAAATATATATTAATCAATTTTTTTCATAGACTACATTTCTTTTCATTTCTTTCTTCTTATCTTTTATCATTCTCTGTCATTTTACCTTTCTGTTCTGTGTTTTGTATATTCATTTTACATCACTTTCTAATTCTTTTTTTTTTTTTTATTTTTTTTTTTTTTTTGTCTTCTTTTTCTTCGATAACAAAAAAGTTATAAGATTATATTTGTGTAATATAAGGGAAACACTCCTTATTACTAAGCGAAAGCTCATGAGTGACTCCATTCCACATATGTACTTAACTATACATTAACTTAATAATTATGGAATTGTAAATTTTATGTGGAAAATACAAGTATATGTATTCAATTCCATATTCAATATATTAAATTATCTATATTTAATAAGTGTTCCACAGCACTGAAACTCAGGGCTATATCTTCATTTACTGTTATGTATTGAGGTTTTAAAAAAGAAAGTATAATCAGGGCTCAAAAAAAGAGGCGTACAAGCGTGCGATTGTACAACATATCCTTGCTGTCGTACGTTGGTTTTCCTTGCGGAATACGACTTTGTACACACATTATTTTTTTAAGTTGTAATTTTATTTGTGTAACTTTTGTTTAAAATCTACGAATAGTTAAATCTACCATTTATACTCTTGTTGTGTAGTTACCAAATCCCAATATAAGATGTACCGAATATAAGAATATTTGAATCCAAGTATAATAATTTACCGAATCCAAATATAAGACTGCAATCGGTATTATACGCAACCAATGTGATCAATCATTTCACATCAAAGTCTCTGTGGTGGAGCAATTATCATAATTTGCAGGAATATCCTTCTTATTAGAATCAAAGTAAATCTAACATAAACAGCAAAATGGCGAAAAGATTGTTTTTAAATTAATTTGGTTCTAAAAAAACAACAACAATTGATTTAAATGATGAACCACAAAAGAAAAAACAGTGAATACTCGTTCCAGAAGGCTAAAGTACTTCAATGGCAGAAGCGATTTGTGTTCTGGGATACTCCAAATCAAACGCCATGTGATGAAATCCAACAAAAAAATCGTGGATAAAGATAAACGAGAAAGAAAAGCTATAATACAGAAAAATGCTCTAATGTTGAAGTGTAAACACAGCTATTATTAACGAAGGGTATTACTATAGAGGTGGGTTTGACTCCCACATCATAATGCAAAAATTTATTTTTCATGTTATCTTTGAGTTTCTGAGCAAAACTTTTATTTAATATCAGGAAATATTTGCTGTATATTACAATCCATTGTATTATATATGTATATGTATTACATATGTATTATATAAGGCTAAAATGCAAAACATACACATAGAATAACTTTCTAACTATGTGCACCAATTAGCCAAATGTTTGCGGGTATACATCTAATA
>JAUZNK010048834.1:0-16178 GCA_035046665.1 Euphysa ruthae
GTGTGTTTTATTATGCCCATGTAATAAAAACCAGGCAAAGTTATATATATATTCTACTGCATAGACACATTTAGAATACAATCATTTTTTTAGTTTGACAAATTCATAGTAGATGATTGGTCTCCTGGGATGAAGCTTGATGCTCTTGTATCGTCACATCCAATATCTCAGACTGTCAGCCATCCTAACCAGATTAAAGAAATATTTGATACAATAACATATAAAAAGGTAAACACTGGTTTTTATTTACCTTAAATTGTGGACCTAAAGCCTGTGGTTTTCATTTTTCAAAAATGAAGTAAATAAGATATAATAGAGGTAACTATAGATTTTAATAGATTTTACTGGCGTACCTCAAATAAAACATTTTATTTTGAAGAAGAAATATATAATATACAGTAAAATTACTTGTTTTGCACTTTTCTGGTTAACGCCTTTATCCAAAGAAATCTTTAATTCATATTTATAATCAAGAGTTGCTGACACTAAAAAGCTCCAGAAAGATTTTAATGGGAGACTTTGCTTCAATGCATATTGAATAGAATTTGGTTGAAGCATTGGTTTGAATAAAATAATGCATTAAGTAGAGCAACAAAGCTAAATTAGATGTTTGTTGTATCCTGTATGTGAAAGTGGAAATAAAAGTTAATGTAATAATTACTTCATAAAGTGGCCTTTAAAAATATTTAAATACTTTACAAATAATATCGTGTTGAAATATGTAAGAGGTGATTTTCTATGGTTTTAATAAGATAAATGGTTTTATGTGGTAGTGATAGCATGACATACACATTGATTAATAAAGACTTCAAGACAAGAGTGTAAATTCTATAAAATAAAGTCTAATAATCATACAAAGTAGCTATGAATGAATTGCAGACATTGATTGTGTATTGGATTCCCAAAATTTTCAAAAATTCAATAGGGTTGTGATATATATTTGCCAGTAAAATTTGTATAACTAAGTAATTAAGAATGCTTTAAGATTTCAAAGATTTGTTAAAATATTATATATTATATAATAAGGCAAGTACAATATTTTTATGTAAATCAGTTTTTCTATTATATGTAAGATAGATATCACATGATAAAAATATATGTGACGATAGAAATAGTGAGTTTTGTCTTAAGTTGAGATATAAAACCTTATTTTAATAGATTATTGTTTCATTTTTAATTGGATAAATGCACATTTTGTTGGGTAACTTACACATGGAATGACACATTTTGTTGGGTAACGTACACATGGAAGGACACATTTTGTTGGGTAACTTACACATGGAAGGACACATTTTGTTGGGTAACTTACACATGGAATGACACATTTTGTGGCGTAACTTACACATGGAAAGATGCATTTTGTTTTTTTAAAGCTTTACTGAATGAGGCAGTTGCAGCTATTTAGATATTGCATATTATAATTATTTCACTTTTTAGTTATTTATTAAAAGAAATGATTGGAATATCTGCAGAGTTTTACTCTGCTCCTTTTATAGCAAATATCGTTTGGTTTTACTACCAAATAAAATGGTTAAAATTATTCTGAATAATACTGACATTGTTCTTGCCTAAAACTTTGGGAAGAATTTAAATTCATTGATTACATTGATAACACTTTTGGCGTAGGGGTCTTTGAAGAATACTCTAAAGATTCATTCTCCCTAAGCTCAAACTAAAGAAAAAAAATTTGGTGACTAAGCTACTTTTTAAATTTTAATTCACTCTGAATTGATTCACACACGCAATGGCATCGTGCAATTACCTTTTATAAGTATTGCAGATCCTGTGTATTTCATCAGCCATATATGATAAAATGATATTATAAGAACAAATAAGCATAGAGATACTGTATTGTACTTTTGTTAAAAACCTGTATATAAATTTTAGCTTGTTATACCCATTGTTTAAGGAATATTGATACATAGAACAGAAAATTGAGTTGAAAAACTTGTTTACAAGATTTACTACCTTTCATTTTATTTATGTGTGTTAAACGCAGGTTATCTAATTTGGGTGTCAAAATCCTACCTTGTCCTTAGGTGTGAAAATCCTACTTTTATCATGTTCTTGGGTGTAAAAAGCCTACCTTTACCTTGTTATTGGGTGTAAAAAGCCTACCTTTACCTTGTCCTTGTCCATTGCCTTAAAAATTTGAATATAGATACAATATGAAATTTGAAATTGTAAATTTGTTTTAAGAAAAACTCATTTAGAAATTCATTTCTGCTTGTAATTAATTCAATTGCGAAAAGTTTTGATAAATTTGTCAATTTCGGTATAACAAACTTGAATTCTTTTTGGGCCAGAGCAGACACCTTTGAATAGTTGATTATTATTTAGTAAATTATGTTGTGTGATGAAATATTATATACCCTTTGGATGGGCCCAGTTTATCCAAACTTGTTTAAAGTTGGTTTTTGTTTAGAAAATACTTTTTCCTGTAATATAGGTGCATTCTTCATTGATTTTAACCAAATTCTAATGAAATTTTATTTAGTACTGTAAATTATGGTTGAGTCAAGATGCCTATGTCAATCTTTAACTTTTATTTTTAATCTGTAAAAGTAGAAATTTAAGACAAGCAATAATCCAAATGTTTTTATTCACAAGATATCTCATTCAATGTTTTTACCTTCTTGAAACAAGATTAGCTTTTTGAAGATGAGATATTGAGATTTTGTGCGCTTTTTCCCAGTATATTTCAAACAAAATCAAAAAAATTATAATGAAATATTGGAAAGAAAAAGATAAGTTCCCTTTGTTAATAAACTTTGTTAATGTTTTGTAGTAAAAATTAATTTTTTTTAGGGTTCATCTTTGTTTCGAATGCTAGATGTTTATCTCGGAACTGATACTTTTAGAAAAGGATTGAAGGTTGGACATTATTGAATTCTATTTTTATTTTGTTCTGTTAACACATTGAGTGCCAAGGACGAGATATGTAGTCTTCCGATTTTCATGCTAAAGTGCCAAGGACTAGATATCTGGTCGAAATTTTTTTTAAAACAACATTTTAGATGTTTTCCAGCTTTTATTTCCTACAAAATACCTAGAAAACAACATATTATAACATATTAATAACATAATAATAATAACATATTATTTTTGTATTTTCGATAAGATTAATGAAATATCGTAGAATATTTTTATTGAATTGAAAAAAATGAAAAACATTTCAAACTAATTGAAATCCTTTTCATGTTAATTAATATTTGCAAAGGTAAATATAACTAAAACTATTGTTCTATAGTACCTAAAACTCTTTGGAGATATAGTGTTTGCTTTGCTAGTAGCACTTTCCCAAACAAAATGTGGTGGGTTGTCACAATTGCCACACATTTAGTGTCTTTTTTTACATATTTTATTCAATGTGCACACTTTGCATCTGAGTCATTCCACCTCAAACTAACAAAGGGTCCCTAAGTGACCCCTCAGATTTTAATATTTTTTTGAATATTATGTTCAATTATAAAAAAAAATCTTGAAATTTTTAGCTCAATATCTTAAGCGGTTTAATTATTTTAGTTATGTCTGTTTGGAGTTAACAAGGTTTGAGAAATTGACCACAAATTGTATCAATTTTTAAATTTCTTTAAATTTCAAGGATTGATAACTTTTTTACTTTAAATGGTCCTCAAATTTAACAAATCAATAAAACTTCAAAAGCAGTACAAAAACTATGTAAAAAATCCATAACGACCACCTGAAAATTGAAAAAACCCTGAAAGTTCTAATTTTAGGCCATTTTCGGGAAGGAATTGAAACATATTGAAACCTAAAAATATGATAATTATACTTGGGCTATTATCAAGTTGTAAAAAATCAAGCAATTTACATGATTACCTGAAAATATATGGGTATGAAACAAAGTTTTGCAGAATTATTTTTTTATGGGAATTGATCAGAGGCAACCAAAAAGCATTACAAAATTGTCATATTTGTCTGCAATAAATGAAGAAAAAGTGTTTTTTGCTGCAGGCTACCTAACAGCACTTCCCAAAGAAGCAAAACCACCCTCTGCTGATAGTCTAACCTAAGTGATTCTGTTTTTAAATTTAAATCAGGGTAGAAAACCAGCTTTAAGGACCAAACATTTTGGTTTTAAGAAAATTTTATATAAAATTTCTCTCGATAATATAAACCAATTAATAAAATATAAACAAAGATAAAGAGCAGTTTAGCTCTACTTTTCTGAAATCTGGTCAAGAAAAACGAATTATGTTTATAATCAGCTTTTAGAAAAGCATATAGTACTTAATACAAACAAAAAACATACTAGCTTTTGATGTTTGGGAATAGTTTTTATATGGCAGAATATTCTTTACCGTTTAGCTTATAATTTCTTGATACTTGTCCCTGAGCTGAAATTGAAGTGGTTGAATGAAAAGCATGGTTTTACAGGAACCCAGCAGCAGCGGTTTCTTCTTGGCCAAGAAAAGATATTTTGTTCATGAACTTAATGTGAACATCTTGGTTTTCAAAGGAAATGTATATATACAATTCTGACTTTGATGTCATTGATCCAAATTTTCAAAGTGGCTTTGTTGAATTGAAAATTTGTTGAAAATGGGGCGTTGGATATCCTTTACAATATTAATTTTGATAACCTATCAGGTATAAAAGAGTGGTATTACCTAGTCTCATTTCCCTTTTTATTAGCTATCTCTTGTACCAAATATTTTTTTTTACTTTAATTCTTTTGATTTTCTTGCAATAGAATTTGGCACACAGAAATATTCTTCAATTACATTAGCTATCTAGTTATCCGGAATTAAGGTCTAGTATCTTAATTCATCCTTTCATTCTGAGAATTTAAATTTTTCTCTCACCATGTCCATCAGTTTGTCAAGGTCTTGAATTTTTGGCAACAGTGAACTTTATCTCCTTTCTTTTCAATCAAATTAACTTCCAAATTACGAGCAACGACAACCTTTTCCTCAACGGCAGTACAAAATTGTTCGAATGTCCTTTTTCCATAATTCACTTTATCTCTATTGCTGACAAACTTCAAAATGGAGAACAACAAAATCCTTCAACTCTTGTGTTTAAACTTTCTCACTCTAAGGAAGTATCTTGAAAGTCTGAATCAATGTTTGCTTCCTTAGGTTTTGTTATGGTAATCCGGCAATTCGAACAAGCTTTTTCCTAGGTATTAGACTGTGAGTATCAGCCATTGATATACTGATATTATGAAGTCCACCTGCAAACAAGACAAGAAAAAACTTTCAGAAAATAAACCTCTTCTAAGAATAGCATAACTAAATCAATAAATATTATTCTTTAAAAGTCAAAGGGAGTTAGACAAAAAGAACATAAACTTGAAGGATGAATGATGAGTTAACTGTTAGAACAAGGGATACGTTGATATAAATAGAGCAAAGATGTTCAACTAAATAACTTTTGGCTGCCTGTGATACTAAGAGAATGTGACATTCAAATAAAAATCCATTAGAGTTATTGAACTGACTGGAGACATGTTTTGTGTGACGTTTGAATGGATCGTAACATGTCTTTTGTAAAGATTCATAGCACTGAATAAAGATTTTGCGGTGATGATGACAAACAATATCTGGTTTCTCAATACCTGCTCTCATTTTCAGCAGTTGAATTTGTTCTTCATCTAACTCAGTAGTATTGTAAATACATTGTTTTCTGCAGTAAATCAATTAATGAAAATAATCACCAACTTTAATTCCAACATGATTCAAACAAAGAATTGATAAGTTGAATGAAATAGAATATTGGAATGGCACATTCCAAATTTAATGTTGACTTTGAACTGTGGTAACTAAATAACGTTATATAGCAAATGGAATAGGACATTGCTATGTAACAGATATAATAGAACATCGTTGTGTAACAGATAGTACAAGGTATCACAATAATGCACTAAGTGTTTACAGTTTCTTTTGCACTATGTCCAAGGTTACAGCTGGAACAGTAGTCACGCAACACTTCACCCTATTGCTGTCTACTATTAAGAAAGTGGTATGCTTTGCTTGAAAAACTATTGTTTTATCTCTCACTGTCTGAATCATGAAACCAATGTGATCCACAATTTTATATCTGGTGTGCTCAATAAGATAAAATCATGCTTCAATTTTTAGATAATAAATTATGCATTTTTAGGGCTATTATTTTTATACATATCTAGCCTTTGGCCGAAGCACTTATCATACAGAAAATTTTATGTGGTTTTCATAAATGGTTCTGAAATTATGATCTTCAATTTTCAAAAATCTTCCTGACCCATTAAATATCAAACAAATAGTTTTTTACCCGTTTTTCTTCCTAGAAATTAGTGTAGAATCAATCCAGAATCCACTTTTTTTATTGGATTAGTAATTTACTGATGGTGTTAAGTTTTTCTGAGTGAAATATTAATTTTCTAAAAATGCTTCCCACATAAGGTTTTTGGCTCCAGAAGAGAGCACATTTTTTCAGAATTTTTTTGCCAGACCGTATTTCAGGCACCTATAAATTTTGAGATAATCATGAAAATCACTTGATTTTTTACATTTTGATAGTATTCCGACTATATTTATCATAGTTTTAGATTTCAATACATTAGTTTGTTTGGTTTTGGTTCAATTCCTCCCCAAAAATGGCCCAAAATTGGAATTTTTTCATTTTTTAGGCAGCCATTATTATTTTTTGAAAATTTTGAAAAATTCAATTTGCATATTTTGTACACAACTTTTGGAGTTTTAATGGTTTGTTGAATTTGAGGACCTTATCTAAATTAGAAAAAAGTTATTAGTCCTTAAAATTGTCAGAAATTTAAAAATTCATACCCCTTGTGGTGGGTTCCTTGAACCTTGTTAACTTCAGACAGATATAACTAAAGTAACTAAACCGCTTAAGATATTGAGCTGAAAATTTCAGAATTTTATAAATGAAAATTATATTAGAAAATTAGTAAAATCTGAGTGGGTCACCTGGAGTGGCCTTATTAAATCTGTTAAATTGACACGGTATGACCCATCTCCATGTTGGATGGAGTTTATCTATACTTTTAATGTTTATCTTTCCACTTGCATACAACGTTGACGTCTTCGCATCATCATTATATATACAATGTGCTGTAAATTATCTAGTAATGTTCTAATTCTAGTTCTCTCCTACACATTTTATCATTTTAGTTACCAATCGTCTGGCAAACGAGAATGAAATATTGCTAGAAGACGAGATATATCGTCCTGGGCAACCAAGAATGCAGTCTGTTCTCAGTTGCTAATGACGAGATATCTCGTCATGTATTATTATCATAAATTATTTCTAATTTGACATAATTATATAGGAAAATATATATAAACTATATACATATACGGCAAAATTTAGCTTGGCACCAGCAGGGTATACAGGGATTTTTAGACCGGTACTCAAAGTGTTAATAGCATTTACATTTGTTTTTTTTATATCCATAATAATCTAAAATTTCAAAAAAAATGTTGTTTGGTATAATCTAATATCATATATTGGGTAAGAAAAAAGAGGGCATAATCTCATATAGAATGGTCAGTTAGCAATAATTAATCATTATTTATACACGCGTGAGAAAGTTAATGCTATGTATTTACGAAAAAAAAAATGTAAATGTTATGGCCATTTAACACTTTTCTATAAACTTTATTTATTACATTATCATTTTAAGAATTTATAGGCGTTACTTCTGTCAACTGGGTCTTTTTGTTTAAAACTATTTTAATTTAATTTTTTTTTTTTCGTCTTTTTTTTTTTTTTAATTCTTATTTTTTCTTAAAATCTTCATTGACTTAGAAAAGGCTTTTGATAGAGTCCCACGAGAGATAATATGGATTATCTCAATTTTGAAATCCATGTATGAAATGCTAGAAACCGTGTTAGAATAAATGATTGTTTTAGTGAGGAAGTTTTCTTTAAGGCTCAAGGTAACAAGGCTCTTTTGATAGTGATAGTTGTTATATTTAACGTGGGGAACCAACAAATTGCCAAGAAAATATTTCCAGATTGGCCCACTTGGCAGGTCTTGGAATACTTAGAACGCCCATTTGTGTCTATGAAATTCTCTCAACCAAACAACCCGACCAATTTGAGCTAGCATTGCATTACGCAATGAGTTAAAATGTTTTACCACTGTGCCAACTCCGTTGTTCTTAGCCCTTTGTTTTTCATAATGGTGCTAGAAGTGTTATCACAGGAATTTAGAGTATGGTGCCCATGTGAATTGTTGTATGCAGATGATCTTGCATTAGTCAACGCAGAGAGTATGGACGAGTTGATTCTAAAATCTAATAAATGGAAGGAAGAGGTGAATCTAAAGTTCTAAAGGTCAATATCTCAAAGACAAAAGTTGTGGTAAGTGGCAAAAGAATTGCACCACCATGGTCATCAGGAAAATTCCCATGTTCAGTTTGTAGGAGAGGTGTTGGTAGAAATTCAAAACAGTTTTACTATTGTAAACATTGGGTAAATAGGCATTGTAGTGGTATAAGAGGTACACTGAATCGTATACAGAATTATTAATGTATAATATGTTCTGGGTTTGTTGTTTTACCTGTTAGACAACCAATGGATACAGTGGTTGTAGGTATGTTTCCTTGAAGATGACCGACAAGTTTTGCTATCTAGGAGACATGATTAGTGCAGATGGTGGTGGAGAGGAAAGTTGTTTCGCCAGGAAAAGATGTGGGTGGAAAAAGTTCAGAGAACTTTTACCTTTGTTAGCAACTAAAGTGATCTCACTACAGGCAAAAGGTAGGCTATATTGTTTGTGTAAGAAGCGTCATGGTCTATGGTGGTGGGATTTAGGCAGTTAAGGGAAGTAACCTGAGCAGGTTAGAGAGAAAGGATATGATGATAGTAAGATGGATATGTATGGTGACATTGAAGGATAGGAAATCCTTCAGGAGTTAAGTGGAAGATGTGCTCTACATGTATATAAATGTGTTAAATATTTATAATTTGCTTCTGTCATTCCCATTTTCAATCAAATATTAAAAAAAAACTTTTTTATAGTATTATTTGGTAACAAACAAGTTTCGTGGAGCTACAGAAAGAGATTTATGGCAAGCTTTTACAACTGTAAGTCAATTTTAAAAGGTTTCTCAACGTTTATACAAAATAAAACACTTATTTTGACCTGCAACTTTATAGCTTTTTAATTTAATTAAAATTTATATAATTTGGAATTAACCTTGTGAATAAGGTCAATTTTAAAGAATATTGCTTATTTCGATATTTGTCAAAAAAAAAAAAGAATATTTCAATAAAAATATCATCTCGCAAAACAAATAATGGATGTTTTTGATCAAATTAGCATCTTTCTTCTTATCTTGCTTTAGTTTCGCTATTTTACTCAAAGCTTTATAAGGGCTAAAATCTCAAAATAAAAAAAAATATAAATTTCAAAATTATTATTTATATTTTTGGATGACATTTTGAAATAGCATTGCTTAAAAGTGGAATAGAAATTGGATTCCATTTAAAGACATTAAAAACATCTCTCAGTTATAATATTATAACTGCTTTTGAAAATATTTGCAAGTATCATTTTTTTTTGATCAAAATAACCTTTTACTAACAATTACTAGGTTTTGAGTATATGATAACCTAGAAATTTCATCGTGATGTTATTTTTATTAGAGGTAATTGGGCAGCAATATTTTTTGTATGAAAAATAAACATATGCTAACCTAAAAATGCAGACAAATGAATCAGTTCAATTTTCAAAGTGGCCAAGGTACTGGTATTTAAACCGGAGTTCAGAAGTTCAATTCTTCCTTTAAGAAAAATGAATTGAATTTATTTATTTGGTAGTTTGGTAGTTAATTTAGTGAGAAGTAGTAAGGATATTGTATATACTATATCAGATGCATAAATTTCATCAGGAATTACTCGATATTGCGCCCCATTTTTATGGTGTTGTTGTAGGTCGATTTCTATACACCCAAGGCAGCAGAGATACCTCTGAAACTTGTAGATACATAATTGTAAATTAATTTTTTTGTCTTTTGTGCACTGATTTTTTAAACCAGAGATTGGGGGTTTGATTCCCCTGTGAAATTCCTGTGAAAGATTTGTTGTTATTTATTTGATAAATTAATTTAAAGACAGGTAAGGTTTTACAAATTCTTGATTTTTTGTTTTGTGTTCGGACATAGCTAAATATGGTGATTTTAGGTCTAAAGTTAAAATTTCACTGGCTTTAGGGTCATAAGTGCAAAAAATTTTGTCAAAGAATGACACATTATTTAATTTTTTTAAAGAAATTGAAGTTACTGTTTTGCTGACATTTTACCTGTACTCTGACCCAAGCAGAGAAATGGTCAATGTTTATCATAATATTATAGATTTGTTTTAAGTTAGCATTAAAGACATTCCGGTCATTAAAAAAGGAATTTTTTTTTTTATACGAAGGATCGCTTTAAATTTTTAAGTTAATAAAATCTTGGAGATTTTATTAATTTTTTTATGTTAGTGGTGAGGACATTGTAATCATAATTAAATACATTTTATTTCATAGGTTAGCAGTGAAGACATTGGAGTCATGATGGATACGTGGACACAACAAATGGGATATCCAGTCATCCATATTGCAAAATCACACAATTCTTTTATTCTCACACAGCAGCATTTTCTTATTGATCCAAATGCTAGAGTAACTGAAAAGTCTAAATTTAAGTCAGTTAAATTTTTATTTTTTTGGTGTATTATGTCTATTTACGACTTTTTCGCATTAAAAAATTTCAAGATGGGTCTTAGAAAAAATTTTAGCAGTGAATTATTTTTTAATACTTGGACCATGTATTTACTTTTCAAGAGATCTGAATTTAGAGCATTTATTAAAGTATTTACAAAATGAAATTTACATTGGCTTTGAAATATTCATAGATAGCATTTGAAGTTTAAGAGATTTGTATTGCTGTAGAAAGTTTTCAACAAATAACCATAAAAAATGGTAAATTCAGAAAGATATCAGCAACTTTATTTTAATGAAAAACTGCCTTTTCTGTTAACCTGATCTTGCAATATTATTGTTCTTTACCTGTATTTGTTTAAATTACTTTTGACATCTGAAATTTAATAGATTTTATTGAAAATGATAATTTATAATTATAATTTATCATTTTTCATAAAAATTTTATAAATGTCTTAAAATCATAGAATTTATATGGAAAAGTTAAATATCAAATATTTATTCTTTTTATTTTACTTATTTTTTGCTTTTTTAGCTACAAATGGATTGTGCCTTTCATCTATAGCACTGATCTTCAAACTTCTCAGAAGATTCGTTTTGAAAATGCAACAGGTATAAAAATAATTTTGTAGAATACTTGCAGATCTTTGGTACTCTGGGCCCGTTCTGCTAGGTGTGCCTTCAGCAAACGTTTGGCCTCCAGCCTTTATTTCTTTCCCAATTTAGTAAGACTGAGCTGACATATCAAAATGTTTTTGAAACGAAAGCATTGTTTAAATTGGCTATATAAAACTGCCTTTTGATTCTTTGTCAATAGAATAAATTTGTGGCATATATTTTCTAGTTTATAAACCTTCAAATGAAAAAATTAAATATTAAATCTAGAGTCACTTTCTATACTGGACATCAAATTACACTTCTATTGAAACCTGTTTAACTTGAAAATACAACATAAGGGTTAGAGAGTAAAGTCTAAATTTCCATGAATGGTTTTCCTAAAATTTCAAAGAAGAATCAAACATACTAAATTTTGGGTTGCACATATGTGCGTTACATTG
Source organism: Euphysa ruthae (assembly GCA_035046665.1). Lineage (NCBI taxonomy): Eukaryota > Metazoa > Cnidaria > Hydrozoa > Anthoathecata > Corymorphidae > Euphysa > Euphysa ruthae. The sequence continues at coordinate 11,737 of JAUZNK010048834.1, forward strand.
ACGTCCGCTTCCCCTTGTATGCATGCAGTCATACTTATTGGCTTGACTTTTCTCCTTTCTCCGCTTTTTTGTGTACATACTATGTGATTGTCTTCGATTATGAAAATTTTTAATTCGGAAGAAGATATTATCATCGAATCGGCACTGGCACTGGCTCAATTTAAAGCTCCCATTTGAGCTCAGACAACAACTGATAACAATATTAAATTTTTTTTTGCTCTCGAATGGATTTGAACCCATGAGATTTTCCATTACAATGCAATATTATCAGAAAATTTGCTACCGCTAGGCCACACCGCCTTTGTGGATGCCCCCTTAGCACAGATTTGTTTGTATTAATCTCAATAACCTGAAACTTTTGATATACCTAAAACAGATTAGATCTCAGCTTAGAAATTCAGGAGATTACGACCTCTTATTTATTTTCATGTTAAAAAGTATTTTCATTACTGCAAATATTATTTTGAAAAGCAATATGATTTTAGTCTCCATCTCGTCAAACTCAACATACATGATTGGGAACTTTGGCCATGGAGGATTCTATCGTGTAAACTATGACGAATCTGGATGGGATTATATTATCAATCAACTAAACAGTGACTTTACTGTAAGTAACCTTTTGTCACGTTAATGGCTCTGAATTTGCTTAAATCAAGTGTCCATTTAGATGTAAACATTAATTAAGTAATTTATATAAACTTTAATTAATGAGCAAACAAGAAGACTTTTTGCCAAACAGTGTTTAGGATTTATTTAGAAAAGTTTGGTTATTTATATTTCAGTAACATATTCATTAAAATATGTATTTATATAATTTGGCATAATTATTAAAAAATTGTAAAAAACTTTTAATGTTTTGCTGAGTAGTTTTAGGAGAAATGATTTGTAATTATTTGGACACGTTGGCTAATTTTTAATTTGGACAAAATCTTGTTGAAGTTTACTTTTTTGAAATTCTATGCTAATTCCAGGTCTTTTCAGTGAGAGATAGAGCAGGCTTCATTGATGATGCATTTAACCTAGCCAGGTAATGATGTTTGTTATGTAGTAATGGTATTTTTTTTTTATTTGGCATGAACTAATGAATCATGTAATCAAATCTATAAATGGTACAGTATAGCTCATTACCAGAAATTTTGGAAATAGAATACAAATAAGAAACATGCAGAAAAAACTGACAGCATTATTAAATTTAAAAATTTGGAAAGAACTACATTTTGCGAACTAAAATTATATGCTGATGTTCGGAGAATGTTTCTAAAAGACATCATCATGAAAAATTTTCATTTCCTTCCATTGATGACCACCATTACGTTGATATTTAATGGAACTGATAATCACATTTCACAAATAATATTCAAAGTTTTAATTTCATTTTCTTGGCTTCTTTCTTTTAAAATAAAATATTTTAAGTCAGTTGCATTAATTGCTAAACAAAGAACAAATTGAAAACGCTTTATTACTCTTTTTTTCTAATTTTGCATGACGCTTGAGGGAAACTTGGTCTATACCGTTTTTCTATATCGCAGGCTCAAAAACGATTCCTCTTTTAAAATGTTTTTAAAATCATCTTTGAAATCTTCTTGTTTGATGGAATGGTTTGTATGATTTTTTTTTTATGGAAGTTTTTTTATTTAGGTCAGGCAAGCTAAACTACTCAGTTGTATTTGATGTTATTGGCTTTGTTGATAAAGAAGACAACCAAGTGGTGTGGGGTATGGTTATCAAAAATCTCAATTACCTTGGGAAAGTCCTCAGCTCAACAAATATTTTTACCAAATACAGGGTAATTATATTAAATTCACAGAATTTTTCAATCAGACATACTTTCAAAATTATTTTACACCAGAAAAACAATACTCAAGAAATGATCAATTTCATAACGTAAAACTGTTAAGGTAAAAATTTCCTTGTGACATTAAAAATAACATTTCATTGTTTATTGTCTATTAAAGTCAACATTTACATTTGAGCATGCTGATAAAGAGTGTATAGGTTTTTCTATCCCGTGGGAAGTTAATTAAGGATTTCTCTACTTTTACTATTGGTTTTTAGGCATTTGTTGTGAAGAAAATCATGTCTGTAATACAGAAGTAAGTTTTATTAACCCTTTAACAAGTAGTACAAACAACCTCTGAAATTGCTCTAAGTCATACACAAAAAAGTCAAATTTAGCTTAAAAATATTCACAAGTTTTAGAAATATCTGAAAATTTATACATTTTTTGAAAATTCTATCATTTCTCGTTCCCAAGACAAAGATAGATCAGATTTGGTTCTAAATATCAAATGTGGATATTTAAATTGTTTTAACCTGCTGGCTGTTTTGAAAATTAACATTTTTCTCAAGAAATATTGCCCAATAATGTGGCCTAAAAATAGACAAAATTTTTTACAAATTTTTGAACTTATTTTAAATTTAACTGCTGCTTTAATCTCAACCAATCGATTAGTGTTATGTATAGTGTAACTTCTATCTTTTACATTTTTAATTTGGCCTTGTTTATGTGAGACCACAGAGAAAGCACAAAGAAAGTCAATTTTTTTTAATTAGATTCTACATTTAAAATTACTCTAAAAACAGGTTTACTTTTCGATAAATGACAGTTACCAGGCAGTTTAGCTAAGTGGAGAGTTACAAAAAGTAAAGTATTGCATGAAATGAATTTCACACCCAACAGATAGCTCAATAAAAAAATTTTAAATAATCAAAACTCACATAACTAAATATGCTTCATATATCTGATGATTACTCATTATATCAAAATACTCAAATTATTCAAATCTTGAAGATGGTCCATTTCTATGAAGAGGCTCTGTCGTGATGCTGTCATTTGAATAAGACTGAGTGCAGACTTGAATTGCTCATTTTTCATCAATAACGTCCTCATAATTAGTTTAAGCAAGAACAAAACAGGGTAAATCTTTTTTGTTGCCTCACAAAGAACAACCTGTTGTGATTGTTGATTTTTCGAAATTATTCTACAAATATATGCAACAATAGTTAGTTTCCACACTTAGCTACAATGAAAGTTCTAGAAATATTTTTGTAAAAGTTCATTGAGATTGAGGCCTCTACATCAATTACATGATTCACTTACTAACATAGCAAGAGCAAGAAAAACCATAAACATTGATGGTTCTTCTGTTACTTACTGTGGCATGGTTTACATCAGCTTGACCAACACTCAACTTAACCAACTTGGGTGTACCAACTAAAAGACCAAATCTTTATTAAGAAGTTTCAATAAAGCCAATATGATCTACCAAAAGTATGTGCTTCGATTAAAAGAAGGCCTTGCTTGCTTGTTCCTCAGTGTTTCATGAAAATTTTTTTCAAACTAGCGGCTCATAGAGTGACGAGAAATAGTGATATAAATTTTGATTGCATTAAGTAAAATACATTTAGCACAAAAAAATTTTCTTTATGGGTGCTAATAATTATAACGCATTTCCTAAAAACATCTTAACAAATTTTTACCAGTTTTAGCATAAGTTAAAGTTTTACTTTCATTGTGTTATTTTTTATTACTAATTTGATTTAATAATTTGTGCTGGATTCATATTGATAGCAGTACAATTTGCATTGAAATGTTTATCTTGTTAAAGTATTTTTTAATAAACAAAGTATTATCAAAAATATATTTTAGTTAATTTATTTTACGTTAATTATTTTTGGTGTAGAATCTAAAAAAACACCTATTTGATATCCTAAATTGATGATTTTATTTTGGCTACGATTTAGCAATTTAAATGTGATTTGAAGTGAAAATAAGAGGAATTAGGAAATAGATGGGAAGAAAATTTAATCTAAATATAATAATTCCTAATGAATTTAAAATTTAAATATTTTTGTACTTAAACTTTAGGATAAAATAATAATATAGTCAAAATGAAATGCATGTTTCACTCATGGGTTATGTTAAGTAATTTATCTATGAATTAATCTCTTAAGAGATAAGAGTTTTTGGTTTTACACCTGTTATAGATCAATCTATATAGCTCTTCCTAACCCAAATGACCATAAAAATTTATGGTAAATTATAAATCAGATTTATCATCAAAATTTATATAGCTGTAAGTAATAGCAGCTAGGATATTATGAAGATACTAGGTATGTATATTGGAAAATCTTTTTTAGAGTACCTGACTCTTCGACATACATATCATTTGCTTGTAAATTTGGAGATAAAGATGTGATTGAAGCAATACAAGAACTATTCAAGGGCTGGATGTTGAAAGGAACTAGGTAAAATTCATTTTCGACATTTATCTTGAATACTTATATTGGACTGACTACTATTCCCATTGACATGGCCGTGTATATTCTTGTAAATATTCATCCATACGTTCCTTTTATATATATATTCTTATAAATATCCATCCATACATCCCTTGATATATATCTTGTAAATATCCATCCATACACCTGTCTAAATATAT